>JACEGR010005434.1:0-73388 GCA_014170235.1 Listronotus bonariensis
GTGCATTTCTTTAGTGTCCCCCTTTTTATTTTTTAAAAGGACCAATTTAAAAAAGCAAAATTTTGGGATATAAAATTAATGCATAAATACTATAATTGACAGATGAAAACTTTAAGATAGCAGCTGGGCGCGATCTTTGAAAAAAAATTAATGAAAAGGGGGTCTTGTGGTACATCATTTAAAAGCTCCCGACGAGTAGTTTATACCCTTAGCAGTGGTGGCGCTAGCTTTTTTTTTAAGTTGGGCGATATCCGGCAAAGAAATTTAGAGGGTGGGCAGTAAAAATGTGCAGTGCAATATTATTATTATATGAATACGGGGCGTTTTAAAATTCAGTACAAATATTTTAAAAGCTCATTTTAAAGGTCCCATAAAATGAAAACAAAAACCTCCCCAACATGCAATCATCGCAAATTGGTAAAAAGACTGTGGCAACATTTTTGCATCAAATCTCACGAAAATTTGCACATCCCTATCAGTTAAAAAGTTGTATTTATTGTATGTCTTAGAGAAGGTAAACCCATTAATTTATTAAAGATTTTTCCACCATAGGGGGTATTAATAGGGGTAAAGCCTGTTGAAGACCAAAATTTTATGTGTAAGATCAATATTTAAAGCTAAGCTACATCAGCTTCATGGCCACAGAAAAATTCAAACATTTGTTTTTTCCATTTTTGTGATAAAACAAACGGTTTTCAAAAAATGGTTTGCTTCCCAACTAACAATTATTGGACGCCGCAACGTCGCCAAACGCAACGCAACGTTGCGTCCTTACGTTGTAATTTTCTACATAGCGACTCTGTTTTGCACCAATTTGGTGGATGATTTTTGAGTCGTCCGGACGTTGCAAATGTAACTACTGCAAGTGGGTCGACGTAAAAACGTTGCTGAAGGCAACTTGTTCGGCTAAAGCCATCTACAGGAAAACTGTATTAATAAAAATGGGTAATTTTTTGTCTACTAAAATATAGGTATGGCCACTTCTAGTAAATTTTATAATCGCCGTACAATTATACTTCAACTATCATGGCAGAGTAGTAAAAAAATTGTTTATATTAAATATTTTGTCATGAACAGGATTATTAAATCGCCCAGATTTATTCGCATATCTTCCAAATTTTAAAGCAAACTGCAGTTTACTGACAAATATATGGCAAAAATGTAAGAAAAAACAAGCGCGCCATTAAAATAAGCAGTTTTACATAAGACAATATAGTTTTTTCAATTTTAGAAAATTATTATAAGTATTAAAAAACCAAATAAATTAAGTTTTTAAATAATAGCTATATCTATAATAACATTTTCTTTCAACAGAATTATTAAAACATCGATAAATTATTAGAATTATGTTTTTTCTTTTTGTTCCACATTAAAAAGTCAAAATGGCTGCCTTGATTTTGTTTCTAGTTTCACATTGTTTAATGGCGGCCGGTAGTCGCGATCGCAACCATGTTTTTTACTAAGATTAGACCAATGTTAACGCCATCTATCAGGTAAAGGTTAATCCTTCGATCAAAATGGTCCGTAACCGTTGCTAGGTTGCTACAACCAATCCCCAACGTTGTGAAATGCAACTATGGAAGTAGCTTTCAGACAACGTTAAAGCGTCGTTAGCTTCTCTCCCAAAATCAGTACCATAAAGACCATAGTTTAGAAAACGACGTATAGACGTTAATAGGACGACCGTTTCCGGTGCAACGTTAGTTTTTCAGTCATTACGACGTTAATTTAATTGGTCGGAAGAACAGCTTACTTTTCTACTAACGGCAACGTTAAATTTGGTGTGATTCTTAGTAAAGACGACTAAAGGCATCTAAAATTGTTAGTTGGGTTAGTAGGCTGTGTAAACCAAAAAATATCTTACTACCATCTTTAGTGATATATACAGTGAGAATCTTAAAAAGTCCCCCCTTTATCTTTTGAATGGGACAAGTTATTGAGATCGGCTAAAATTAAGGATAAAAGGATCTCACAAAAAAATTGGTTTAGAAGGCACTAGCAACTTTTTTTTTAATAGAAAGAGGAGTCATTTGGCATTTTGTTTTAAAGGCCTCTTGATTCTCTATTTATCACCATTTTTTGTTTAAAATTCAGTCCAATCGTTTGAAGTTTAGCTCCAATTTGTACATACATTGCGGTTTTTAAAAGTTCTTTCCCCCTTAACTTTTGAATGGGTCAAGATATCGAGATCAGGTAAAATTTGTGTAAAATTGTGTCACTTAGGCTACTTTTGGCATAAAAATAACTTTGATCAAGTAGTCTAGTGTCAAGGAGGCACTGGCAACTTTTTCTTGCAAATAAAAATGGAGGTCTTGCTGCACCCCTTTTTAAAGGTTCTTGAATTACCAACATAACGCCACTTTATTTTTAAAAATCAGCAAGGCCGTTCTAGAGTTACAAGCCAATTTCATTAAAACCGCACTGTTTGTACGGTATTTAAGTAAAATTTCAAACGGTTCTAAGTGTGGAACGGCTGGGCCGATTTTCAAAAACAACAAGTGGCCTTGAGTAGAGAATTATAGGGCCTTTAAAACGACCCATATAATATTTTTGCCGGCCATGTACATTTAATTTACTGGCATTGCCAACACTCTTTAATGGCAAGGCATTGGCAAAAAGGTATCAAAAAGACGCGAAGGTGGACAATTGGCCGTTATTGGGCCACGTGTTGCAGATAATGTGATGGCATCCGTCATTATTAAGTTATATTGAAAAAATGCGTTTAGGATAATGGCATTTATCATTAAATAAGTTATGCAAGTTTTATAAGTTAAATAACATATTTAGATTTTGGTAATCGAAAAAATGTCAAAAAAGACAGGAAAACTTTATCATTAAAAAAATTACATAATATACATTTTTATACAGTAACAATAAAGCATAAAAAATAAAAGGAATGTAATTAAATTTAAAAAAAAAACACTTTAAAATAGTAAGTATTTGAGGGACACTTACACTCAATTTTCAGATCCAAAACATAGAGAGAAATATTTAAGGACTTAAATGTAAAAGAATAAAAATAAATATATATAATATTTTTTATTAACATGTCTTTAAAACTTTTAATGAGCAACTCCTTAATTTCATATAATTTTTTAAAGTAACTACAAACTTAAAAGGTTTTAAACAAAATGTTTACAGCTCCTCACAGTCTACTTGAATAACTCGCCTTCTCGACTAGCCATCACCAATTAATCACACAACACACACTAATTAGGTAATGAATACACTTATTTATGTCTAATAAAAACTCTTTTCTTTAAAAAAGAAACTAAAAAGCTAGAAAACCACGTAGAAAACAATTGCACAAAGCGGTCAAACAAAAGCAATTTTGCTTCATCTGTCAAAATCGTCAAATCTTGTATTTCTGCTAAGCAGGAAATTTGATTTTGTCACCTTCTGTCGAAATTAACCTAGCTAATTTTACCATCATTGTATTTTTATTTTCTCAAAAATACATAATAAACATTTTGTTTGACTTAATTTTTATTTGCATGATTTGTAACAATAAAATGTTATGTTAAGGCCATTTCTTTTAAATTATGTAAAAAACATAAAAGAATGTTGTTTAGCTGCCATTATAAATAAAACAGATCAATAAAAATTGCTCTAATGTTAGTTAAATACCAATGTTAATAATATGGTTTGAAAAGTATGAATATGCGTTTAAGGTTTGCCTTCAAAAATCCAATATTTATTTGCCTGCAACAAAAACGCATGCTTTATTTAATCAAGATTGGTATGCCGCCATTTTTGTATGCTTTCCGGCAATTCGCCTGTATATGTAAAATTTATTGGCAATTGAGTGTTTATTAAGGTTTGATTTTTTTAATGCGTATTAAATGTTGGCATAATATTGCCACCAATTGCCAATGTTGAACGATGGCTTTACCATCAGTGCACATAACTGAGGGAAGAACATTTGGTATTTTTAAAACATTTTATAAGAATATTTTATTTTATATTGAAATTTCCGTTTCTAATGACATAACGCAACATACTGGCACTTTTTAATATTGCGACCATAGATCATTTATTTAAGAATTCCATTATTCGGATAACTTAAATATGAGCTGACTAAAAAGTTTATATAATTGTAATGGTTTTTTAAACATGACTTTCTTGCGATCAATTAGCAGGTTGGGCAAACGGTTGGGCGAAAGCAATTTAGGTTGTGCAATCGCCACACCGCGCCCACCCCTGGCGCCGCCACTGACCCTTAGAATATAAAATTAATAACTTTATCTAGTACAAATTGGCGGTATTTTAAAAATTACCTAAATAACTGATTTAAATGGCCATATTTCCAAAACTAATAAAGTTAGATGTACTAAATGTAAAAATGTGGTATTTTCTTTAAGCTCTTTTAAAGGTCTTTGAATGGTAATATAATATACAGGGTGCTTTATTTAAAAAATAAATACTTTTTTTCTACCCTAAATATTATCACAGGTACCACCTTTAAAAATATTTTTTAAGAGCTGTAAGAAAACACCACATTGGGTACATCTAACTTTATTAGTTTCGGATATATGGCCATCCAAATCTGATACTTAGGTAATGTTTCAAGTACCGCCATTTTGTATTAGGTTTTTGGCAAATGACCAGAAAGTATTTGCTGCCATTTGAACAAAAAAGGACTTTTTTATGCGATTATCGAAGAAGTCTTTGGCTTCTGACATTGTTTGATGGTAGTGGTTTCTTGCTTTAATGCTAGCTTGTTAATTTTCTAGACTAGTATTATGTAGAAATTTTTAAAATTCTAGCTTTGTCAGATAATTTGGTTAACCAAGTTTTATGATTGGATGGTTTATAGTGTAAGGCCCAGTTGTACAAAGCAGGATTAAACCCAGTTCTACTGAACTGAGGTCAAGCCTTTGAACTTTCCGTGAAATCTTAATTTCCTTTAATTCCTTAACAGCAATATTAAAATTTTACGGTAAGTTCAAATGCTACTCATCTAAAAATAACACTCTTGACCACTGAATTCCAGTAATTTTTTCGCTGGCAAAATTAAAAGAAATATATTATGCTTCCTTAACAATCTGGTGCCATTTGCTAGAATTTTTACCATCAGTCCATGTTCTTTACTCACATTGATATTACGTACCTCACGTAAACGTCTATTTGGTTTAACAGCATTCTGATGAGGCCTTCTCAATGCCTTCAGATGAATAAACTTAAACTGACCAGTCACTTGTCTATGAATAAACCTATTGTCTAAGTTTGGTAGACTATCACATGTCTACTACGAATATTTATACCGCCATATATGGAAGCGGCACTTTAATCCAGCCGGTCAATGTCAAATGTTTCGGGTGTCGGACCGGGCGAACGCGACACTTTTTGTCGGACAAGTTTACCACAATGTTTTCCATACAATTTTTGAACATTTGCCAAAAATGGTAAGGGTTAGAGTCATGAAACCTTACGGCTCAAACACATGTTTCGGGTGTCGGACTAGGCAGGTTTCGTGACTGTAACCCTTACAATTTTTAGCAAAATGTTTAAAAATTGTATGTAAAGCATTGTAGTAAACTTGTCCGACAAAAAGTGACACGTTCGCCCTGTCCAACACCCGAAACATTTGACATTGACCAGCTGGATTAAAGCGCTGCTTTCATATATGGCGGTATAAATATATATATTCGTGGTACACTCGTCAAAGGGAACACCATAAAAAAGTTTTATAAGTGTTCTTATCATAAAGTTTATATCATCACTGGCCGACTATGATCCTTCTACGACCAGATTCTTTGAATCTGACCAGTTTCTAAAAAACCTGTTTTTTTCTCTTTTGACTGTGATTACTGCAACCTCCACTATACGTGCAGCGTGCGCTACACTTTCCATCATTTACTAATGCTATAATTTAAGCAACTTGCTTTAAATAGCATATTACATAACAAGTGTCGAAAGTGATATATTTCACACGAGTGGGAATGTTGTCGCACGAGGCGATAGCCGAGTTCGACAATACCACGGGTGTGAAAATCACTTTCAGCACGAAGTCATGTACAATATTTTTCCTACGACCAAAAAATATTTATATACTAAAAATTCCAAGTTAGTTTTTTTATATCATTATTGTCAACACAGACAAGATAAACTGACAAAAAATAAGACGTAAATCGATGTCAGTGACATAAAATCCAAATAAAAAAATCCTTTTACCTAGTTGTATATAAAAGCATGTATTTTAAAATTTAATTTTATATACCTTACAAAAGTGTTATTTTACTGTTATTTCTTTAATTAGGTTTTTCAAATTACGCAAAAAAACCTCACCACTAAACAAAACACTAAATAATCTTTGAATAATAATACCTAAGTGTAGCCTATTGTCCCGAATAGATTAAATTAAATGTCAAGTCTGGTGGCAATTCCATTTTGATCTTATCTTAGCCTTTTTCTAACAAGGGATGTATTATTTAGGAGAGAAAAAAAACCGCTTGGCATTTTGTGCAAACTTTGTGATTAGGGTATAATGTTATAATTTTACAAATCAGGTTCCCGTGGGGAACGTCAAAGATCGTGCAGGTTTTTTAAAGCTGTTCCATTAGTGGGACCATGATCAGAAACAGTGGATATTACTTTAAGATCAATATCTTGTAATTTAGTTATAATATAAAAAATTAGAATTTTTAAAGAATGAGCAGAAATAGTGGAAGATGTAAAGTAGTAAGCTATAACTTGCTTCCATTGCTTTCGGATTACTCGAATCATAAATGCCATGCATGATTTACAGGCTTAATAGATTTTCCCAAATGGTCAATATATCCTCATTGCCAATTATAATTTGTCTATGTCCTTATTATCAACTTTTGGATACAGGTATGTTTGGTTAAATCTTAATATTTTGATATAAGGAATGTGTGGTTTTTCTGTGTACCATTAATTAGCGGACACCCTGTATATTGTTAGTTACAAACAAGGCGTCATCAGACAAAAACCCACAATACACATAAAAATATTAGGGTTTTTAGTAAAACACCCTGTGTTGGTAATACCAACTTAAAAAAGTTGTGATTTTTGCAGTTAGATGCAGAGTGTTTCCCTAAAGATCTAATGTCTTTTCTGGTTACATCATAAGTGCTATAAAACCTAAATTATTTTAGAGGTTTAAGGTAAATCTATAAATTTTAAAACAATAACACATGCCATACAACATAATGCTAATAGTACATATTTTAATCTCAGATCACCTACTTAAACAAACAAAAAATAAACAAAAAAAAGGCTTTCTTTTTATTTCTATAAGAACAACGACAATAAACTTATAAGGATACATTGCATTTTAGTGTAATATCAAAAATTTAAGTAATCAATGTGAGTAACAGAAATAGAATAAGCCATTTGATCAGATCAAGAGCCCTAAAGTAACTTAAATCACGTTACATGACTTTTTGTCAACTTACATTTTTAATTTATAACTTTCGAAACAATCTAATACCATTTTACCATTACCTTATCTTATATGTTAAATCTACCCTAAATCTAACTACATCTATAACTGCTAAAGAGCTCTTTGGTACTTTTAAAAACAATAATATTAATAAGTCATTATTCGCAAACAGAATAACTGGCACTTTGCAGGGCAACACTAATTCGAGCATGGTGTAAAAACTTACCATATTATTACCAATTATAAAATCGATAAAGTCTTTCTTTTATAGATAAAATTAACGATGGATTAATTAACTTTACGCACTGTAAAGTATTTTAAAACCAACCTGCAACCACAGATGAATGATTCCAAGATTTATCAGGCCTAAAAAGTTAAAAGTATGGTTATAGAACAACTGATCAATCAACATTTATTGGTTCACGTAGAAAGTGTTTTAAATTGTTAAAGTTAATTACAAAATAGAATACTTACTAAAATTTGAACAGAATAAATAAGAAAATCTTTAGAATTAATCAAAAAAAAAATATCCAACGACACGCCAAACAATTCCAAACAAGATGGAATGGAAATGGTATGGGAATTGGAAAAATCAAATATTATGTTTTTGCAGTGGCATACGAGGTATGTCAAAAAACAATAATTTTGTAAGAGGAAATTACCTTTATTCTTAATATAATCGAAACGTTTTATAAAGAAAGATGTTTAGAATTTAAAATAACGTTTAAATACGCAACCTAATTCATTTTCAAGAAAAACTTTTTCTAATATTTTTTATGCAGTAACGGAAAAAATTGAAGTTTTTACGTTAGTGGATACTTAGTTCAAAATGTAATAATAAAAGAAACCTTAAAAACTGTCAAAACGCCCGCCATTGCAAAAAATGTTTTTCTCGAAAATGAACAACTTTGCATATTTAAATGTTATTTTAATCCTAAAAATTTTTTCCTAATAAAAAAATTACGTTATTATTAAAAATAAAGGTACTTTGTTCTTAAGCAAAATTAATAATTTTTAACATATATATATACCACTGCAAAAAATTATTATCTGATGATTGCACCTTATGTTTTTATAAGGAATAACTTTTTCGAAAAATGAATATGTAAAAAAGTTAAATAGACACGCTTTATAAGAAACCAAATAGGAAATATTAAAGAAATTAATATTTTATTGGCAGAGGAGCGTCAAGTCAAGTGGGCGGAAGGAGACCGCCCTTCCCCTGTGGCTACGCCACTGTTTTTGACAAGTACTTTCATATTAATTCAATACCTTTACATACTACAAAATGGTGGTTAATAATTACCTAAATACCTAATTGTTTTTGTTTAAAAAATAATATATAATGATTGTTTTGTACGCAAAACCTTAAAATATATACTGCTGTAGACCTTTGTTTTAAATATTTAAAAAATAATAATTTGAAATAAAAAAGTTTTAATTTATATTTGAAATATAAAATTTCATAGTTTAACTTTCCCGCAAAATTTCAGGTAAGCGACATTGCAATTTTCTGCTCC
Source organism: Listronotus bonariensis (assembly GCA_014170235.1). Classification (NCBI taxonomy): domain Eukaryota; kingdom Metazoa; phylum Arthropoda; class Insecta; order Coleoptera; family Curculionidae; genus Listronotus; species Listronotus bonariensis. The sequence continues at coordinate 8,926 of JACEGR010005434.1, forward strand.
CTATTGTGTAATCCAACTGACACGCCCCCTGGCTATGATGAAAATTATACTTAAAAATTGTCATGATGACAACTTAAACCATGACATTGGTTACAATGTCAAAGCACCCTTTATTTAAGTAATAGAATTTTTATTAAAACCATAGACTCCCAGAACAATTGGTCATCAGTTTGGACGCTGGCTTGGCTGAATTTATAAAGCGGCAAATTATACGTACTGTTTACGTGTGTGCTCGATGGATACCCGCTTCATAAATTCCACGAAGCAAGCGTCCAAGCTGATGACGAAAAATTCAGAATTGTTCTGGGTGTCTATAGTGAAACTACAATTGTCTTTGTTATCACTTTACTTATTCGACTGTACTGACCCCAAAAATAAAGATGCGGCTACCAGTCAAAAGACAAAATAATCGCTAGGAATCAGACTACAGAATTACTTAAGCAGAATGCTGATAATACAGGGAAGGCCTTCTACAGGATGACTAACCAGAACAGTCGCAAAAAAACACATGTCTTGACTTGCTCCTGTATACTATTTGGTGGTAAACTGTAGATCATTATTCTATCAAAAAAATAGTGTGGAAATATGGTACACAAAAACAAAAAAATATTAAAATCAAAGAGTAGGTTTAACAATTATTTATTTTTAAAATTGATAAATTTTTTATCTTTGCAACTTTTTCTGTAGGTGGTTAGATTACTTAGTGGGTGGTGAAAATCAAAAGTATTCTACTTTTACAGGTGGTAATATGTTTCTTTTTTAATAAATTATACATTTCGTAATGCCAGTTTCTAAAGTAATTGGCAAGAGAAAATTTTCCATACACTTTTAATGGAAACACCCCTATTTTATTTTGGGTTTTAATTCTTCACTAAAATCTCTTTTAAGTAACAGCACGACATACTGGTAAGTTTTAAAATGGCTACCACACTCGATTTAGTCACGACGTCCGAATTATGAAAATCATAAATAAATGGTTTATGGCCGCTATCTTAAAAATAAACAATATAAATAAGAAAATCTTTGCAATGTCATTTGAAACAAATTGTATTATAGAATTTAAATATAATATAAAATATGGGTGTTTTATTTGATATCAAAAAAAAAATTATTTTCTTTTATCATTTACATTAAAAACTAAAATTACGAAATCTAAATGATGAATGGTAGGCCATACACAATACAATTATCATATACAGGATGTGTCGTTTTTTTTAACTTAAGGCAAATTTACATCAACCATACATGTTTCAACAAATTTTACGTCATGTTACAGTTACATTTTATAACATTTATTTTTCCATTTTTTAAGGTTCTGGCGGCGTTGGACATGGAGAGGAACAAAATTATATTTTTAACAGATGGTTAAGTCCAGAATTGCCTGACAACACCGACTTTACAAAATTTCCTGAAGATGATGTTAATGTACACTACTACTTTATGTCGCTATTTACCAATTTTGCAAAAGAACTGTAAGTACTAAAAATTAGTTTTAAAACATTTTACCATAGAAGGTTCCTTTAAGGATTTGCATTGCTGCGTGATATTTATTTGAATCACGACACATAAAATGTAATATAAAGTAATATTATTGTTTATTAATTAAATAATAAAACCACTTAAAGTATAACGCTGTACTTTCAAAGCTAATTTTAACTTATAAATAATGTTATTATTGTATATTATTATACAGTGCGTATTAGCCAAATAGAATAAATTCCATAGTAAATAAAGGAAGACATTTTCAAAAAACCGCTGAGACATATCAATTGCAATTTTTGGTGCGCATTTTTTAAATAAAAATATCATATAGGGTGGTTCATGTAACGAAAGCTAATACCAACTATTTTAATTACAACACCCTGCATATTGTTTAATTTTTGGATTCTTCAAAACTTTCTAAACACATTTTGTGTACCATATCCTATACCTATCTTTAACTGTTTTGGAATTATTAAAAGCTTTTAGATTTACTGCAAAAATTAATATTAAAACAAAAAAGATTATTTGGTTACAAAATTTGCTACAACACACCTAAAAACTTGTAAATAAAAAAACAAACACATTAATGTCAATGTAGAAGATGTTCAAAATGCACGCCGCGAACATCTTGGCAACATCCTAATCTTATATAATATGATACACATTTAATAACACAATTTTTTTTTAATTTTATATCAGTCATAAACTTGTTTTTTCTTACTATCTTATTTTTAATAACATATCAGGTGTTGTAGCGAATTTTTGCAACGAAATAATTTTATTTAAATATAATGTTAATTTTTGCAATAAATATAAAATCATTTATTATTTTCAAAACTGTTAAAGGTAGGACGTTGTATATGTACAAGGTGTTATATTTAAAATTTAAAAATTAGTATTGTCTACCGTTAAATGACTTACTCTGTATATTTTTTTTGTTAAAACTAAAAATTCCAATTAACGTGTCTGAGCGTTCTTTTTAAATGCCTCAATTTATTTATTTTGTAATTTATTCCATTTGACTGATCTTTTGCCCTCAACTTTTGTAGTGCTTACCGTTGGCCGCTAAAAAGATAACGTAATAAAAAGTTATTTTCTTGTAAAAGATCGTAGAGCCTAATTCCAGTTTAAAAGTGTCTGTGACAAATATATTGTAGATTGGTTTTTTAGCATCTACTGGACTTTAATTTTATATAAAAATGTAAAAAAAAACGTTTTATAATATGTCAATTATTTCGTAAAAAGTACCTCAACTATTTAATATCTTTAAAACTGCTACAGCTATGTTAACAAACTTTGGTATTTTGAGGGTTTTAAGATATGACCATTAAATCAGTAATATCAGCATTGATAACAAATTTCAATGAAAATACGGTGTTGTCACATCTCGGTAACTGGTAAAGATTAAATTTTGAAAATTTGGAATTATACCAAAGTTGGTTCGTCCCCTTTATAACCATTAAAGTAAATAAAGCATTCCATTTAAAATACTAGAAATATTATGTGTAGCGCAAATCTGAAAAATCTGTCAAAAATATCAATATCACTGTTTAATTCTACTTGCCCAAATCGTAAAATACCAAAATTTGTAATAGCAGCTTAAGCGGTTTTGGAGATATCTGAGCGCATCTGAACTTTTTACCTAAAATATAATGTTATATCTTAGCAACTAGTAAAAATGGAATTTTAAAAATTTGTTGAATTATTTAATTTGGCCTGTGCAAATTGTTGCAATAAAATTAAATGGGGTATACCATTTAAAAAATGGAAAAGATACTGCTTTCATAAAACTGGCAAATCTGACAACGGTGCTGATTAAATTCTTCATGCCCGATACCCTCCAGATACCAAATTTGGTAACTGTAGCTTTGGCGGTTTTAAAGTTATTTAAGAGTTGCAGTACTTTTTACTAACCCAGTATATTACCTATCTGCATCATTTTTTAAACAAGGACAACTAACCACAACTAATACCAACCTTAGTACTATAAAGTTTTTCCGCTTTGTGGGTTTTTAAGGTTCCGTTCCTAAGACGTATGGGGCAAAAGTTATACCCACCATTCACAGTTTTTCTCAGTTTTCATTCATTAACACGCTTTTATTAACTTGGGTTGTAACTATCTATCTGGCTGCCTATGTAACGGAATCTTTGAGCCTAATTTTAACCAACTTCCAGCTATTCGATTTCTTTGAAACTTTGCACACGTATTAAGGACCCATGACAATGCAATAATCTGCAAACAGTATCCCTTTATCTTTTTTTTTTTTAATCGCCAGGAAAAAAAAATCCATTATATTATTTTTAGTTTAAATTCTAGTGTAAGGCTATTAAGAAAAAAAAACTGGTAGATATTTGCTACATTTTCCTTTGTAAAGTTTTTGTCCGACAAATCGTTTCGGCTCCAGATATGTCGAAATATGACTAAGGGTACATCGTAAAAATGGATTTCGATTGGACGGATCGCATTGAACCTAATACTATGCCCTTCATCGTAGAATTTATCGAATGCAGATAATCCGGTTTTATGTTTTATTTGTTTTCTGGGAGATTAAATTTAAACAAAATATTATTTGGCTTTTCTCAGAATAAAATTTAAAGTTTATTTAATATTTTAAGAAAATTAAAACTTTTTATACATTATGAAGAACAATTCTGCTCTTCAATAATATAATAAAAGTTATTATTGCTTAAAGCAATAATAACTTTTATTATATTATTGAAGAGCAGAATTGTTCTTCATAATGTATAAAAAGTTTTAATTTTCTTAAAATATTAAATAAACTTTTAAATTTTATTCTGGAGAAAAGCAAATAATATTTTGTTTAAATCCGGTTTTACATTTAACAAAGAAAAGTATGTAACGACAAAGAGAGCAAACTAATAAAAATAAATTTCTAACCTTACTTTTGTGGTATTTTTAAATTAATTTCATTTAATTTCAGAATATTAGACAAAATAATCACGCAAACCACTAAAGAAACACTATCACAATATTAAAACAATTATTTAAGCTTATTTTATTTCCCACTATTTCGTTTCTACACTAATTAGCCGTTTTACTTAACTCTTATTTTTTAAACCTTTTCTAAAACTTCCATTGCTAAAAATTTTTGGTTTTATAAAGAAGCAAAGTAAAAAACACAAGTTTTTTTATTAAAAATAATTTATATTTTACATTATAGGTACCACAATACATGCATATATTACACAAAATTTATTATTAAGTCATTTTGCAAGTTACCTTGATTTATTAGCTGCAATTTATGTTTAAAATTTGATAATGAAATGACTACACTTCTACTTTATTTCTTTTTTCTTCAAACACTACACACATTCGCTAAATAATGGCAATTAGGATTCAGCAGGTTTTGTTATGCAGCGTGGCTAAAAACGAGTTTTCATTATAAAATAATTTATATTTTACATTATTCGGTACTATAATACAGACACATATTATACAAGATTTATTATTGAGCCATTTTGCAACTTACCTTGATTTATTAGCTGCAATTTATGTTTAAATTTGGTAATAAAATAAATACCCTTCTGCTTTATTCCTTCTTCTTTCAAATACTACACAAGCTAAATATTGACAGTTGGGATTATGGCTTATTAATATTTAAAAAAACTTTCGAAACTTGATAATTAAAACTAGAATGCACATTGCCATGGGCAAGATTATTATGCACATTGCCTATTAACAATATACTGTATATAGTTTTTGGTATACTGTATAAGCAATAGTAAAAAGTAGGACATACGACATACATGACCTATGTTAAACATTCTCTAGGACTAACATTTAATGGGTTTATACTCGGTGATTTTGGCCCAACTAGATAAAACATGCAATGTGTAACGGGTTTTTCTTTCTTAACATTTTTCCATTTTTTATTACTATTTTATTTTTTATATGTTAAAAATGCATCTTATTTAATATTATTGTAAAATTAATGCATTTTTGCATTTTTTTGTACCATGCCTAATTTACAAAACTAGGTAGGTACATCTGTATGAGTAGAGCCAAATTCACGAAGACGGGTCTCGTACATGCTTACCTTAATTTCAAAACAAAAATCACTGCATAACAGTTTTTCACCGAAAGAATTTTAAAAACCATTGTAGTAAATACAATCGATTTATTTTTAATCAAAGGAAATATACAATTATTATTTCTAGCACCAATATTAAATTTAGGGTTAGAGCAAAGCGGCGGCCTTCTTTTTCCAAAACTTGGTCAATCTAGCGGCACAAAGTGCCACCATTCCTTTAAACAATGTTTACGTTACATAACTTAGTTTATGTGGCTAAAAGTTAAATAAAATACATTGGTGATATATTTAAATTGCCCTATGTTTTGAATATTTACTATTACAACATTGCATGTGTGTTATTATATGAATTTTACAAATAAATGTAAATAAATAATTTGTTTGGTACATTAATATTCACACCTGCACGTATAAATAATTTTACAGGTTGGTTAAATCAAAATGTACTTCAGTTGCTATAAAGAGTATATCGCAAAACCGCCCAGTTATGTTTTGTGCTTGCTGGGTATATCGACACAGAAAAGGCCGGTAATTTTTTGGGGTACTGCGTATTTAAAACAAAATACGTTTAATCTATGGTGATTTACAGGTAATATCGATAGTTTAATCAATTTTCCATGCAAAAAAAAGAAACACTTTTAATCTCCTTGCTATATTTTTCTTAATAATGATATATGCCACACTGTCATAATATAAGCTCATTTTGAATCATATGTGACCAATAACATTAAATGTTTTTTGTAATTGCCGCGATTAATCAAATATTCGGTTCCATCGGGTTTGTTTATTAAAAGAAATTATGGCCTCTTTTAAAGCTGTATCTAAAGCTGTTGCTATATTTTGTTTGCTAAACAATTTTCATTTACAGTACGAAAATATATGCTCCTTAGATTTAAAAGTTAGAGTTAAATTTTTTAATCGGAGTATCCTATTTTATAGCCAGTTAACCAATCTCATTTATTGTAAAAACTAATATTAAATCCTCGATTTTGTCAATTATCTGACGTTTTAATTAAAATCAAATTTGGTTGAGGCCTTCCAGAGTTTTTTAATGTAAAATTTATTATCATAAGATAAAGAACTAAAATTTTTTGTTAGCAACCAATTGACTATATCGTCAGATTTTTAATTTGGTCCAACCTGTCCATAATAAATTGAAAAAAAAACTTACCAAAAACACCTTGAAAGAAAACACTTTAAAAACACATTAAAAATATTTCCAAAAGCACTGTATACTGCCGTTTTATACACAGATATTACCAACACTAAAACGAGAACCGAGCACTAACGAAGACCAAGTGCCCTAGCCTCCTATGCCGGTTTACTTTACGTGACGAAAATTAAAAAGCGGGACGTTCGTCTTTGCTTGCTTGGGATCGCGATGCTGTGTTTTTAAAGCGGCCAGTAGTATCGGCCTTGCTGCGTATGGCATTTATTATTTCGGGTTAACTGTTTCTTCGTTATTCAAATTTTCGCGGTTTCGTGAACGGTTTGATGCAGTGTGTTACGTAGTGATAGTGTTAATTCGGGTATTTGATGTATTTAAATTAAGCTACGTCCAAACTTGCAACAATTCACCAAACGTCCGTCTAAACAAATCAATCTATTTGCGCGCTTCTTTAATGGCAAAAATCCGACAAGCTCTGAACCCCGCGAAATTATTCCCCAAGCCCTTGGAACGACGTAAATTCCGTCCACGTTCGCGCTATGTGGGCTATGTGGCGCGCTATTCGGCGCGGCGACTTGTTGCAAGTCTGGACGCAGCATTAGAAATTTATGATAAACTAATGATTAAAAGCATTAAAAAAAATCATAATAATTTGTCAATATCTTTAAATTTATTGCGATAAATAGCCTCAAATTTTATGGAGAGGCTAAGCCTCCCTTGCCTTTTCTGACGAGCTGCCACTGCTGGACACCTTGTTTAAAATAATATTTACATTAAAATATACTTAGTGTTTTAAAAAAGTAACGTAAGTGTAAAATATCTCATGACCCTTAAAAAAATAATAATAATTCCAGCACTATCGTTCTGCGAAGACTATAGATTTATTTAGTCATGATAAGCCAATTTAAAAAAAATAATTTACAGTGCATTCATAAAATATTTTGTATGAGGTAAAGTGCATCTCCAGTTTTTCGGAATAATAATGTGTGGAGATTAAAAATTTATAATTTTTGATATCTACTCTTAATACTAGTACCTATGCTAAACTTAATTAACCTACTCCTAATAATAACTATAGGTTATGAATAACCTATATCTTTTATTGGTTAAAATAATAATTTTTTCAGATTTTTTTTGTATTTAAAGGATTGTTTATTATTTTTTTAATAGTATACAAGAATCAAAAACAAACCCTTTTTTTTAAATCATGAAATCCAAAGTTTTAAAAAATTTCAGGGTGTCACAAAAAAGATGACCTCCGGACAGTGCGGACGTGCATAGACGACTACAAAGTTCTTCCCGAAGTGGCGGTTGGAGGTGCCGTACGAACGTTTTTACCTTCGGGGATCAAGGAAAGATTCACGCTAAATTGTCGGCATCTTTCTTCTGGATCTAAGCGCTGTGAGCGAAGATTCCTATAAGCTGATGGTATCCTGTTTGGTGGTAAACACGAGGTATTTCTCAAAACAAGCGTCTAGGTACAGCCCCTGGTATCGATTTAGAAGCATTTGACAGATCGTGTTCGCGCCAAATTGATATGTTGCCGTAACATAACCACAAATTTGGTGATTGTTTTGATTTTGACCGGTTGTGTTTTCAACAATTTTGCGAAGCATTTATATTTTCTATTAAAAACATCTATATATATAAAAAGGAACAAATTAAAACAATGTTCCAAATAATTTATTGATTTGATTTATCCAGCGTGTTTACTTAAGTTCGCACCATATGGAAAACTTTTTATTATTAATTTTACAAAAAAGGGTATTTTTATAAAAAGTCCATAACCTAAAATGCAATAATCAGATATTAATTTTTGTAGTGGTATATGAGGTATGTCAAAAAATATGAATTTTGCTCAAAAGGAAAGTACCCTTATTTTTCATAAAATAAAAAATTTTTATAAATAAAAAATGTTTAGGATTAAAAATAACATTTAAATATTCAAAGTTGTTTATTTTCAAGAAAAACTTTTTTATTTTAATTTCTTATGCTTTAAGAGTGAAAATTTAAGCTTGTACATTAGTGCATACTTATTCCCAAATGTAATATGTAAATAAAGCTTAAGAACTTTCGAAACAGCGAAAAGTCTCAGTAACGCTCGTAATCGCAAAAAAAATTTTTTTAAGTTTTGTTTTTTAATAAACTAATTTGCATATTTGAAAAGTATTTTTAATCCCAAACATCTTTTTTCTTAAAAAAAATCCATTTAAAAAATAAGGGTACTCTCTCCTCTTGAGTAAAATTCATATTTCTTAACATACCTCGTACAGCACTGCAAGAATTAATATCTGATGATCGTATTTTAGGTTTTAGACCATGCAGAACTTTTTATAAAGAATAACTTTTTTCGTAAAATTAACAATAAAAAGTTTTCCGTATGGTGCAAACTTATGAAGAAATGTTGTATATAATGTTTTTACTTAGTTTTTAAGTTGATTACAATGTTTGATGTGTTTAAAACGAGTGGAAAATAAATAGATAATTATCATTACTAAGATGTTTTATTTATGAATTTTATGTTGAAAAGCATTGAAGTATGAAAACAGTACCAGAACATGTACACTTGTGGGCGAAAAATTCTGGACAGACTTTCTTTCATTGTGTATTTTAGGCTTCGCTTGCCTAACCTATAACACCTCAACTTTTCCTGAAACTTGTCCACGCGACAAAAAGTATAGTCAATGGATGGCAACGTTTTTTATAGTATATATATATATATATATATATATATATATATATATATATATAGAAAGTAAACCGAGACCAGATTCGGTATAAAATCGTCTGGTTAATTTTTTTGTTGAACAATATCAATATTATAGCAACAATGACATTTCTACACTATTTCGAAAATATGACAGAAAATTTTAACATGTGCTTGGAATTTTTGCTTGCGACTGTACCTGTTATACTGACAATTTAGTTTTTGTAATCACACTGTCCTCAATTTTGATTATTACTATTAATATTAATATGTGATTTGAACGCAATGAAAAAGTTAATCAAAAAAACAAAACCAAATGTAATCGTATTGATCTACATAAAATTTTAAAATAAAAAAACCGAAGACAGAGTATAAGTGTGGGGTCATGGTTATTTCGGGTTAGTTAAATCTTTTTTTTTAATTCTTTAATTAAAACTCCATTACACATTCACCAGAATATGTCACCTTTCTTTTTACAATGTATTCTTCTGGAGCATCCAGTACTCAAATCAAAAATAAAATAAATTAATAATCTTAATATATATTTTTCATGTTAATATACATACAGTATTTACATATGTCACAGAATAATACATAATTATAAAATAACGTCAACAGAGATTACATTTAATATTTAAAACCAGATAAATTATAGTTAAAATAAAAACACAATTAAATAACCGAAAAACATTAAAAGTTAAAATTTAAAAATTCTTCCACACTGTAAAAGGCATTTTCCAATAGAATCTTCTTAATTTTTGTTTTAAAAAGCTTAATTGGCAGCTTCAGATAACAGGTTAAAAATTATAAAGCTTAACTACCAAAACAGTGGGCTTACTGCTATAGATAACAGTGGACTTGACTTATATCCTGACACCTTTTTAATCGGCAATACACTGGAATAAGATCGTGCCTCTGTTTCACATACATAATATACAAAACTAATGTCTATAAAGTATTTGTGATAAAGTGAAGGTTATACGTAACACCAGTAGTAGATCTTCATTTGACAGCCGACAGTTTATGCATTGCATCGATTGTTGAATTATTTTGTTTTCTTTTTGGAATTTCTGGGAGCTACGAGCTCGATTATCCAGATTTTCCGCCGACGAAGCCTGGAAAGCATAGTCCGGAAGGTGGAGAGTGGTGGATTGGACCTGAAGGAACCAAAACCAAGAAAAAAATAGAAATAGAAATAAAACAGTATATAGTTAGGGACCTCTGGACCGTTTTTCCAAGTCATTACTAGGTGTGTTTGGTATAGTGAAAAGTGTAATGTAGTGTATTGTAGTTTTGATGCCAAACGCGTTTAACAGAAAACAAATAAAGGATAAAATGCGTTTAACCGATTTATGTCAGAAATATCAAAAATTCAAAAAGGCTTTTATACTTTTATTTATAAACAAATAATTTAAATTGTTACATATTTGGGTTTCTTGTTCTCTATACTTGTTCGTACGAGTGGTCCTAAGAGTTTATCGACAAGAATTATCTTTTTTAAAATGTACCTAACTTCTCGATCTCGAAAATAGTGTAGTTAAGTTAAAAAAGTTAAAACTTGTTATAACTTTTGTTATGCCAAACAGAGCTACTAACAAGCTTATTTTTCGTGAGTAGCTTTATTTTGACGAGACGCCCAACTTTTTTCCTTACAACAATTTTCGTTGGTGGTAGCTTACAGGGGTAGCAGGAATTAAGTGTGTTGATTTAACAGATATAAAAATGTATCACAAACAGGAATTTTTTCTGTTTATTTTTAAGATAATTATCTTAATAAACCAAAAAAATTGTCCTACAAATGTAAGGTGTCCCCTACCACCAACATGTATGGTTAAAGATGCCGTAAAAATAACTACTATCCAGCTGATTTTTTTTCTGTTGATTAAATACTATTTATATAATTTAACATCCACATTGTCCTACAAATTGCGTGGTACTTTATTTTGGTTTTTTGATATTTATCAAATCCAAATATTTAATCTCTGCTACCCCTGTATGCTACGACCAACGAGAATTGTTGTAAGGAAAAACGTTGGTCGTCTCGTCAAAATGAAGCTACTCACGAAAAATTAGCGAACTAACTAATAGATAAATTTGCTTATGGAATTACCTTAAACCTAATTTACAAACATTACACCCATATGGTCATTTTTTGAACCAAAATGGTGTAGATTTTGAAAGTGTTTTTTGCAAACAAAGACTACTTGAGTCACCGTCCTGCCTGCACTGGTATAGTTTTTGTAAAATTGCGTCCAGCTCTGCTGTTGCTTTACCATCCTTTATACTTTTTCAGTTAGCTTTAATTGATATTTAAAAAAATGTTTTAGCTTTTGTTACAAATTTAAATGTTATATGCCATATAACATTTAAACAAGCAAAAACAGATATTATAAGACCTGTCTTTAACATATCATTTTTACCTTTTTTTCGCGTTTGACCCCATTCGTGAACACACAAAAAGTAAAAATGACTGCCTTTGCAAGTACATTTTGTCATAACTATTAATTATACAAAATAACCGATATTATAGTCGGAATCGCTCTTAACGTGCGGGTCCAAAGGTCATTATGCATATGAATCAAATTTAAAAACACAGTGGCTACCAAAATATTTTTTACCTCAGCATCTGACATTTTGACTTTGACACATTAAGCCGTGTTTAGAAATGAGCGTATAAATTGTGATTGCGTTAAACCTTAACTCGACGATTGGGTGACGATAAAGCAGGGTTGGGCAAATTTTGATTTTTATTTTAAAAATCAAAAATTATTTTTTTCTCAAAAAATCAGGATTTTTTATTATTTTTTTATTTTATATTTTATATTAACAAAAATACCAATTCGCTTTTTAAAATTATTTTATTGTTAGTCTAAAAATAGGGATTCAATCAACAGCTGAAATATTTATCAGAGTAAAGTTTCTTACCAGAAAACTTCGGTCGCGGCTTGTTTTTAGGTAAATCCAACGTAAACGGAATAGAGCGGTGGTTGTTACAAAAGGATAAACCAGAAATAGCAAAACATATGCCAGTAATAAAACAGTTTCTGTGCGCAACTGCTTTATCTGCGTCAGTAGAAATAATATTTAGCACTTTTGGCTTTGTACATTTAAAAATTAGAACCAGGATGGGCATAGAAAAAAGAGAAAAATTTGTACTATACAACGAAATTGCAGAAACATAAAGTTTATAATAATATACCTATTTTTAATTTTTTTTAAGATGTTGCGCTATACTGTTTATTTTTGAAAATATTTTTATTTTATGTTTTTAATTTTTAATATCACTCTGAACAATAAAAAGAATAAAAGAAAACATTTCTGACTTAAATTACGATTTTAAATAAAAAAATCAGTTGAATTATGTCATAATTTAAATCGTGATTTGATTAAATCAATTGGTATAACTCAGCCCAACCCTGCGACAAAGCGAACACTTTTGCCTGAAATAAATTATTTGACTTTCTTAAGTGGACCCGGTGGTTTAGAGCTCAAGAATTTGACTAGTTTAAAGAAGATTTTTTTTTGTGAAAACAATAAATAAACTTGAAATATTTCCTAACTTTATTTAATTATTTATAAAGTTAAAAAAAAAATACAAAGAGATAAAGAAAAATGTTCCGAAGCTACACTACTCAAAAAATGTTTTGTAGGCGGTGGGACTAAATTTGGCTCTCTCGCCAAAAACAAAAAATAAAATTAATTCCCAATCAGTATTAGTGTCTTTATCCCAAGTGCTAGAATTGGAAAAAAAAATGACAAAATGAAGCGTTATTGAAATTAAGGTCCTGAAATCAGACCTTCTTTTGTTAGTTTTTGTGTTTAAAAAATAGAAATATTTAACTTAAAAATCTAATTCTAGCACCTACATGACCGATAATATGTTTTCACAGAATTTACTTTAAAAATAAAAACGGTTTGTAAGTTTGGCTTGAAATTTAAGTCTTGCAAATGGGGGTTAGTTTTTGTGTAAAACATACAGAAACATGAGTGTTCTACAAAAATGTCAAATTTGGCTCACCATGTAGTGAAAAACTCTCCAAATAAAAGTCTATTTTATTTTTTAATTTATTTAAGCATAGCCTAATACTTAACATAAACATTGTTTTAATAAAACAATAATTATTTTATAAAGGAAAATAAAAAGTAATGTGTCAGAAGAAACAGCCTAAATATTCATAATTAATATATAAAAATAGCAATCTTATAAATAAAATTGTAAACGAAAGAAGCTAAAAATCGTAGATTTCAGAGAAGGTATAAATATGAAGAAAGGGTTATTGATTTATAAACCTAATAGACAATGGGCATGTAAAAAAGCTACAAAAAGCTTTAACATAAAATAGTTAAAGATAAAACAAACAAAATTTCCTACATAATAAATCAAATGCTATAGTAATTCCTTTGTTTAACTTTCACTATTACGAATAGGATCAAAAACTGTACATCATCTTCCGAGTCATCCCTAAATGTAGTAAATATCTTTACCAAATTTCTAATATACATCGTCATCGTTTATTTAAACCAACCTTTAAAACCACTGTGTTATATTTTAGTCTATGTAATTTAAAAGTAGTGTCCCTTATTTTTATTTTCACAAATTTCCTTTAATCACTAGTCTTTCGCTTCTTCCGTGTGCATTTTTTCTCTTTTTGTTTTCAAATAAGATCGCATTTTTTGTCATGTATAACCAACTTATGTTAAAGAGCTCTAGCTACTTCTTCTATATTTCCGGGATATTCTATTTTTTCTTTTTTGTTTTTGAAATAAATATTAGGACTTTAAACTATTTTTTCGCTTGCAGATAAAGAAATGTACAGAAAAACTTTGTATATTTATAATTTTAAGTTTAAACTATCAAACTGACATTAAATGTCATCCATTAATCAAAATCCTTTTAATTTGATTGTTATGGAGCCACTTATATTAATAATTGTATTTCTTTTTGTTTTAAAAACTTGCATATATCTGTTTCATTTAACTTACGCGATACATTTAAAAGATGTTAATAAACAAGTTAAAATAGATTATAACTACAAAAGTTTGTCTATGATTAACTGATACACCCGCATGATAAGAGCGATCTGGACTATAAGTTACTTACCAAGAAAATTAAGGGAAAAATAATATACATTTAAAACAAATACATACTAAATAATGTTAAATAAAAATTGCTTGTGTGTGTGTTTATTTCGGTGTTTATGTATTTTCTTTGCTATTTTAATAAAAAATATGGGCTTAACACTTACTACTTACGTGTCTAATATCAACTTATATAGCTGACATGAAATAGTACGTGTAAATTTTAATTTGTTATTACAAACTCAAGGAACTTAAAATTTTTAGCCGCGTCCAGACTTGCAACAATTCGCCGTGCCGCTTCACGCCGCGCCGCATACCACGCCATAGTGTGCTCGGACCGAATTCACGTCGTTTCAAGGGATTATGGTGAATGATTTGCCGGTGATTCAGAGCTTGTAAATATATACAAGGTGTTATGAAAATACTTTAAAATATTAAAATGGGTAGCTCCTAGGGTAGTGTAGAGGCATGTTTACTACTTTTTTTGTTCAATTTTAACATTTTTAAAATTTAACAAAAATATCTTTTCTCACATGTCCCTGATCAGGTAAACCTAAAATATTTGTTACACAGCTGTTTAAAAATGACATCTTACCTGCGATGTTGCCAAACATCTTTTATATACCTAAAACTTTGCATTAACAGAAGTAAAGGTAACGGAACACGCGTCGATTTGTTTTCTAAAAGATTACGTTTAAACAAAGTATTATTTGGCTTTTTTCCAGAATAATATTAAAAAGTTTTAAGAAAATTAAAACTTTTATATGCTATGAATATCTGTTCTGTTCTTACACAATATAATAAAAGTTATAATAACATAAAAAAAATAATGAAATATTTAATATAAAGTTACACTACTTACTAGGTTTTTACTAGGTCACCATAGTTTTTACAAAGGTTTGAATCTATAAACAAAGAGTTTTTTAGCTCTCGGTTGAAATTATTTAAATCCAATAAAATAAAATCTTAAAAGACGCCAGACAGGAACTAGGCTAATGGTTGCGTCTCAAAAATGTTGTAAATAGTTTACCAAAAATGTGGTAAACAGTTTACCTAAAAACTTACTGATAAACTTGTTAGAAAACTGAAAAAAAACGGTAATAATAAAACACCCTGTACATTATATCACTTTTTAAAAATTACCCAAAGAGCTTTACATAAGCACCACATTTAACATGTCTATCTTTATTGGCTTTGGATTAATATAATCTTTTTTCAGTTTTATGACAAGTTTATGAGTAAGTTTTTAGGTAAACTGTTTACCACATTTTTGGTAAAGTATTTGCCACATTTTTGAGACGCAACCATAAGCCCAGTTCCCGTCTGGCGTCTTGTTAAGATTTTATTTAATTTGTTTAAAATAATTTTAACCGAGAGCTAATGAACCTTTGTTTATAGATTAAAACCTTTGTATCGTAAGTAACTTAATATTAAATATTTCATTATTTTATTTCTTTTAAAGTAATTATAACTTTTATTATATTGTGTAAGAACAGAATAGTTCTTCATAGTATATAAAAGTTTTAATTTTCTTAAAATGTTTAATAAACTTTTTATTTTATTTTGGAAAAAGCCAAATAATATTTTGTTTATACTGAAGTAGTAATTTAAAATCTTTTTGCTTAATAAAAATAAAAAACCTTACTTCAAAACTTTACGATCTAAAGCTGTATTCGAGTAAGGTTTCTGCTAATTAACTGCTTAGAAATCCTAGTTTAGTTGGTCACTAACCGACGCGACGCTTGGACGAATTCGAGTAGCTTTTCTATTTACGCGTCCAGAATTATGAAGGTTACCGGATTGACTTTTTTTCTGGAAAACTAAGCAAGCTACGTCAAAATATAAAGGAACAAAGTTGTATTTTTAGATGTTTCATATGAAAAAAATATAAAAGTTGCAAAAAAGTCAGTGGCGTACGTTTAGTTGTCAATAACATTAGCTAAAATGCGTCTCACGCCGCCACTGTTCGTGCCAATTTAAATTAGTTTGGAGCTAAATTAACATCTTACTTTAATAAATATCACAGCCAAATTTTATTAAAATCGAATAAAACATATAAAAGGGTCGCGGCGAACAACGATCAGAGTCAAGAGTCTAACTAGCATATTTTGTCAGTATTTCCATTTTATTATTTTAAGTCGTATATTGTTAATGCACATATTAAAGATAAAACAAAAAAATGTTTATATTATTTTATCAAATACAAGTTAAAACTTATTGTCGTAAAAATTCGACCAATATGGAATATAATCTTTTATTCCCTTCAGCGCGTGGAAAATCAGCGTTTTTAGGCGGCACGTTGTATCTTTAAATGTTGTTTTTTCGAAGACTACGAACTTTTTTTGCCGTAATTATCAATGGTTGTATTATTTAAGGTACTAAATATTTAAAGGTGCTATTATTTTAATATTGGCCGCCACCCATCATATACAGGGTAAGTCAGAAGTCTGACAAAGCTCATTTACTCGTAATCCATTAAACTTATTAAATTTTCTTTTTCGTAGGTATATAGCTAGGCATAATCCTTATCTTTTAAAAATATTTTGATGTATACAGGGTTGCTCACTAAAGAGTGTGACTGTATAAAGTTATGTTTTTTAAATGGATCACCCTGTACTTTATATTTTTGTTTAATTCCTCTTTATATTCTAACACTTTTTTGTTTATATGGGGTTAAATCTTCAAATTTGGAAAATATTGTAGTTTCTCTTTGAAGCATGGAAACTTCAGGATATTTTTCATATTGCTACCATTTTCCCAATTTCAAATTTTTTTCAAGTTGCCTGGGCAGGCAATTACCTTTTAGATAATATTTGTACATTTTGTTAATAAAATAAATTTGGATTTTACAGGGTGTCTAGAAAACAGTGGTAAACTAAGAAAAATTAAATCCTACAAAACTTTATAATTTTAAATAGAACACCCTGTATTTTCTTCTTCCATTGGTTCAGGGCTTTAAAGTAGTTTTTGCAATATATTTTTTTTTATTTCTAGAAAATATTGGTTTTAAATGAGACACCCTGTTTTTTTATTATTGCTTTGGGCCTTTACCTATTTGTACATTTCCTTGAAGTTTTCATATACCTAAGTCAAGCTATTTTTGCAATATTTTTGATTTTTGTTTTTTTCAATATTTGTTTTGAAGTTAAATTATGATATCCGTAAAAATTATCCTAAACTGAAACTAAAATAAAAAAGAAAATTAAAAATATTGCAAAAAGTACTTGACTAAGGTATCGTTTAACCCTCAGTATATGTATAAATATTAAAAGACTCGGAGTAACGATAAAAAAATACAGGGTGTCTCATTTAAAACTAATATTTTCCTAAAAAAATAAAGAAAACTAGAAATATTGCAAAATGTACTTGACTTAGGTATAGGGCAACCTTAAGGAAATGTATAGGTATTAAAAGGCCTGAACCAACGATAAAAGAAAATACAGGGTGTTCCATTTGAAGTAAAGAAGTTTTTGAAGGTTTTAATTTTTCTAAGTTTATCACTGTTTTTTGACACCCTGTATAATCAAAATACATTTTATGAAATGTATAAATGTGATCAATTAGGTACTTGCCTACTCAGGCAACTTCAAAAGAAAATCAAAATTGGAAAAAAGGACATAACGCTCTTAATTTTCTATTTTTCGATAAGAAACTACAATATTTTCTAAATTTAAAGATTTAACTATAACCTATAACAAAAAAGTGTTACAATGTAAAAGGAATTAAACAAAAGTATAAAATACAGGGTGTTCCATTTAAAAAACATAACTTTATGTCGTCACGCTTTTATGAGCAACTCTCAACCCAACATCAAAAAAAAAAAATAATAAAATGTGAGGATCATGCCTAACTATATACCTACGAAAAAAGAAACTAAAAAAGTTTTAATGGATTACAAGTAAATGAGCTTTGTCAGACTTCTGACACACCCTGTATTTACAATATTAAAAACCCAATTTTATTTTTAGTTCACCTACCGGTATTATAAAAACAAGGAATTTCCGGAACTATGTTTAAACGAAATTTTTTATAGAATTGGCGCAGAAATACGGCCTTAAATTTATTTACTGCACTTAGAAAACACTCTGTATAAAACAGGAAATTTTTGTGTCATAGAATAACACTCTTCAAGAAATGTGTTTTGAAATATTGTCTTTTAGATACATGCACGATGCACTACAGATTCCATATGATGATTTAACCCAATTTACCTTTTAGCTCAGGCGGGATAGCAGTGGAAATCGTCATAAAAAACCTTACAGCAAACTATGGGTATACTTTTGTTAGGTGCATTAATAGAAATTATTAAAAATTTATAGTAATAATGAATTTAAATTACTAAGAAATTAAAAAGAAATATAAACTGTATTAGTATTATTTCTACTAAAAGTGAGTACATACAATTTTCTAAAATTAAAATAATAAATTCATACTTATGAAGAGAATAATTGTCTTTTAAAAATTAAGAAGGATATGATTTTTTGTTGCAATAATAATATAATGGCTGTGCTGGAAAAATTAAAATTAATAAGTTTAGATAAATAAAACATGTATAAAATGGTATATTGGGAATTTTTTAATACGGTCGTGGAAAAAATATAGTATGTAACACATGCATAAGGTGTCTTTTTTTACTAATGCCTAACGGCTCGTGCTGTCAAACTTTCCATTCGTAAAAAAGTATTACTTTATGCACTTGTTACATAAATTACTATTTGGTTAAATATTTGTTTTTCTAGGCATAGGACAATGTACATGAAATGTGTCTAAAATTGTCCGTAACATCCAAAAATGTCAAAATATGCAGGTGAAGCCATTTAAACAAATGAAGTCGATACCGGCCCTGCCTTTTTAAAACACCCTAGATATAATTTTTGTTTTTTTAATTTTAAACTTAAAAACGAAATCCACGTTCTGAGCGTTTTTACTCAGGTGCTTCGTTTACCTAAAAAAGTTACTTTTTCAGACTTTATGGCCACACTGTATATTAGTATAGATAAATTATAGTTAGACCCATATTTATTTTATTCTGAAAGCGATGCCGCCAAGTACACAAAAATGATAAAGCAAATAAACGCTTTTGTGAAGACTACGCCACGCTTTACAGGTTTTATGGTACGCCAGAGACGAAATAAGATGTTTTATGAGTACGTGATACGTGTTTTCGCAATATTTTTATTTATTTATTTAAAAATATGTAATCAGGCTCTGTCAGAGGCTATGTGCTTTGAAAAGGTTTGTTTACTTTATCATTTTTGTGTACTTGGGGGCATCGCTTTCCGAATGAAATAAATATGGTGTTAACTATACCATAAAGGGAATGTCAGAAGCCTGCCAGACACCGTGTCACCTTCAGATATCACCAGTTAAGGGTTAATAAGTTAACCATTGTTTGTTTTGAACCTTACGGTGTTGGGAGAGAAAGTCAAAGGTCAGGCACGTACCTAGTTGGTATACAGAGTGTTTCCTAATTGCGGTAAGAAAATTTAAAGTTGTATTCCTGAGCCAATTTTACGAAAAAAGTTCATATAAACATAGGTCCTCAAATTTTTCATTTCCAAGATACAAGGTGTTAAACTTTTCAAAAAACCTAAAAATTTCTAAAACACTTATTTTAGTAAAATTTGTTAGACTTGATATAAAACTCATTTAATTAAGTATTTGTTGTGTGTTTTGTTGTTACATATTTGCTAAAAAGAAGTTATAACACTTAATTTTTAAAAGAAAAAAAATGCCCTTGTATGATCCAGGATTATGCAGTTTAGCGGATTTTATTTTTTTTCTTGAAAACTAAGCAAGCTAAGTAAAAATATAAGGACATAAAAAAGTTGTATTTTTAAACGAGTTTACTTAACTTGACCTGTTAAATTATTTATTTATTTGTTATTTGGGTCAAATGTAGTAATTGGAAGTTGACCCCCTTTTCTGACGACCGATCGATCTGAAATTTGGTACACTTCCTTAATTTGGATGACAATACAATATACCATATTTTTATGATTGTGAATCCAACATGGGCTTGATTGGTAAAATAATAATAATAAATAATATAAATAATAATCCCCTTATGAAAAAATTAAAGTCCAAGATGGCCGCCGCCACAAAATGGCGGATTACATTTTTTCACAAATACTTCAATATGGGTATCAAATGAAAGGGCTTGATTGGTAGAATAGAACTTACTCTCAAAAAATTTTAAACCCAAGATGGCCGCCGACACAAAATGGCGAATTACATTTTTTTTCACGACTACCCCAATATGGGTAATTAATGAAAGGGCTTGGTTGGTAGAATAGAGCTCACTATAAAAAAATAAGTTCCAAGATGGCCGCTGCTATAAAATGGAGAATTACATATTTTCCACAACTACTTCAATATAAAATCGTTGGTTAGTTTTGGTTAGTTATAGTAGGGCATTATAAAAGGGCTTGATCGGTAGAATAAAGCTCACTATAAAAAAATAAAATTAAATATAGCCTCTGCTAGCAAAATAGCAACTTACATATTTTCCACAACTACTTCAATATAGAATCGTTGGTTAGATCTGGTAGTTATAGTAAGAAATTAAATGAACTCAATAGAAGGTATCAACTAAAAACAAAACTAAAAACTTGAAAATAAATTATGTAAAAAAATAATTATGTATAACGGTTTTATTGTACTAAAAGCTAAAGAATAATTCGGTAAGTCCTAGCTACCAGCTCGCACCAATTTGTCTAATCAATACCCCAGATTGATAAGAAGATTGGTGCGAGCTGGTAGCTAGGACTTACCGAAATATGTTTTAGCTTTTAGTACAATAAAACCGTTTAATATAAAAAGTTTTTACATAATTTATAAGGTGTTTCATTCGAAAAAATATAAAAGTTGCAAAAAAGTCAGTGACGTACATTTTTTGTCAGTAATATAAGCTAATATAGCGTCCCATGCAGCCACTGCTCTAACTAATTAAAATTAGTTTAGGGCTAGACCTTAGCATAGGGCCGGGATAACCCATACACTGAGGCCGCTCGGCTTATTGTACGCCCTGTCTTTTTACGTCTGGGTAATGTCAGCCAGACGGGACCTACAGCTTAACGTGGGTTCCGAACCACGGTCCTATGCTCGACAACTTAAGACCTCGTCCCCACGCAGGGGGACTAACGAACTTACCAACTGAGTGGGGTCCGCATGTCTACGGTTGCGCAGGACAGGGCAAAGTGTGTTCCGGCGCCTAAGTCCTTGCTGGCTATTAGCGTCGATACATTTTGCACTTTGTCCGTCTTGTTGAGCTTACCACCAAATTGCTGACCTTGGCCGCCGGCAGGATTTGAACCCATCTCACGTCGGTTGTGCGCTCAACGACCTGACGCTTACACGTTAGGCCAAACACCCGACTAGTTTAGGGCTAAATAAACTACCTATTTTAACAAATACCAGAGCCAAATTTTATTAAATTTCGGAAAGCATATTTAGAGATATTATTAAAACCCCGATTTTATTTTTAAAGTTTAACACCCTGTACCTTAGAAACAAAGCATTTTCGTACCCATGTTTCTAAGACCTGTTTTTATAAAGTTACCTTAAGAACACAACATGGTCGTCAGACCACCGATAACCTACGGTCAATTGCCTGGGGTGCAAAGACGCTACAAAAAGACGGCAATAAGGCAATTATAAAGCATACAGAGACTCGCTTGTTCATGTATTACGGGGGCCATGAAATCAACTCTACTGCAGCACTGGAAGTGCTGTCTAATCTACCGCCACTTCACATCTACATTAGGGTGGGCCGAAAAATTTTTTTGAAATATCTAATTGCGGTAGTGAAAAAAATCTGTGTTTGGACAAAAGAATAGTATAATTTAAAAATTAGATTTTTTTGAAAATTTTAGCCGCGCTCTGGGAGCTACAACGGTCAAATTTTTTATATACATGTATTCAGGTGGCGGTAGGGGGAAAAATAAAAGAAACAACTTTTTAACACAAAAATATAAACAAAAACATTTTAAAAAATTTAACCGAGCCCTGTGCATTTGTTTTATTCGATTATGACGTCAATAGCCACTACAGCGAGTTCGACGCGCGCAAGGAGTGTGTTTGTCGCATGTTACCTCCTCGCCTGCCGTTCTTGTTTAGTCTTATCCTTTGTCTGGTGGCGGACGTATTTAGTCGTTTATTTGTTTTTTATATGTGCTAAAGCTTAGGTACTTTTAAAGGATTCAGTTTAGTGACTTATTTGTTTTATGATTCGTTATGGTTGACAAACTTCTCTGGTACGTTTAAGTGAAACTATATTTGTTTGGTAATGCAGCGGACTTTAAATCCGAGAAGGTAAATACCTGAATGGATGTGGGAAGCAAGGAACCGCCCAAAATGATGTTGCTGACATTGTACAAAAAGTGGAGGATATTTGGCAAACGCATCGCTTCCAATATTAACGCATAAGCGGATAATTGATAAAATGTTATCATATCATTTAAAATATAAAACGTAATTAAGCCGATTAAAAACAGAGATAGTCCATTTTACCAACAAAGTTGGAAAAATTTAAAACAAGCCCAAAAAGTCTTTGATATTTGTTCTGTAAAATGTTCGACCTTGAAAATTGCATCTGTCCTAAAGAAAAAATTCCTAAAGTGGAGTGGCCTTTCCTTCTTGATCAAAGAAATGACCGCAAAATGCATAGGATCCATAGATAAAGTTTATACAGAAAAACTTAAGAAAAAGATTAACAGAAAGCAAATGGATATGGACATATATAAAAATAATAGTGAGAATAACAGGATTGTTACACCGTTACCCAGTACAATAAGTGGATTATCTAAATTAAAAGTTAATCACGCAAAGACAACAGTTTGGAAAGTTCACTGAGCACTGATAATTCTGTTAAGGAACATGATACAAGTAACGAGGATACAAGTAACGAGGAGTTTAAATGGTCTTATCCTTTGATAAAATAAAAAAGGAGGAAATGAAACAACAGTCCAGAAGTCAAATGAGATTATCGTTAAAGAACACTGCTTAGAGCAGCGGATTTAACAGGTGTTTCCAGCAGAATGTGGCAAAATAGCAACGGCTGTCTTAAAGGATATGGATTTAGTATATTTTGAGGATTCTGAAAGGTTATAGACAAAAATAAATCCGCAGAGAAATTGAAAATGCGCGTATTAAATTATCAAAATCCCAATAACTCAAAAAATTGTTGAGGGTATATTTTGGATGGTCGTAAAGATCAAACGATGCTACAAATAGATGGGCGTCGCAAAAATAATAGCAGAGGAGCACGTTGCGTTGGTCCAGGAACCCGGGAGTAATTATTTAGGACATGTAACTTTAAAGCCACCCACTAAGGCGGTGGATATATTTAATGGAATAATAAACTGAAAGAAATGAATTGGGGACACCAAATTAGTAATAGTAGGATGCGATGGTACAAATGTGAATACAGGTTGGCGAGGAGGTGTTATAAGGCAACTTGAGACATATTTAAAAAGGCCACTCCAATGGAGTATATGTCTCTACATGCCAACGAGTTACCTTTAAGGCATTTTATTGCACTCCTTAGATGGCAGCACAAAAGGACCATACACTTTCTCAGGACTAATAGGTTCACAGCTTCTTTGCGGACTGTGAAAAGCTTCCTATTGTTTCATTTAAATCTATTAATTTTGATCTACCAAGCAGGCACCAGAAGATCTTAGCACAGATCAACAATATTTATTGGCAGTTTCTAAAGCAATAAAAATGGAACATGTTCACAAAGTCTGGCTTCCAAAAATCCAGGAAAGATGAGCCATGCACGATGTGGCTAACTACCGCAAGTCGGATTTTGCGGCTCTATATTTCGACAAAAGTACCGGCAAAATTTTATTTTACTTGTTGAATTTATTTTAAAAGTATATGTGTGTTCGTGGTTTTCAATTAACCAAGACTCAGTTAAACACGGAGCAAAAACATTTATTTAACATGATACGACTCTCTAGATCGTTTCCCCGAAAATGTCAAAGGTATTATCGACAAAGTCATAGAAGGAAATGCTTATTTTTGCGCATCCAGAAAATATTTTAATTAAATGCTAGCAGATGAAAGACCACACATAAGAGAGCTTGCTGCAAGACGAATATTAAAAGCAAGACAAAATAAATCTGGTGCCGAAATTAGAATTTTTAAATTGCCAGAGGTAAACTTTGATGCCTGTGATTAAGATCGATCTTATTAATTGGACTAATACTTATATTACTGAACCTCCTTTAACAAGACATATGTCGGATGAAGACTTTTATTTAATTATTAACAATAAGGAAGTTCCTAATTTTAACAAATATCCTGCTCTCACACACAGGCAGTTGAAAGAACTGTGAAAATAATAACAGGAGGCGTGTCAGCCATAGCTATGGCCTCAGTCACGGGATGGTTTTATGCTGGGCAAGGCTAGAGGCTAGAGCGAAGTTACCATCTTTGAAAATAAGGGAGAGTATTATATACCAAGTTAAAAATAAAGAGTAAGATCAAAAAACAGTGTGATATCGATAAAAACTAGAATTTAAAGAGTTGCGGAGAAGAGGGTGGGCGGAGCTCTCCGTGGCCACCTCCCTGTGGTGAGTTCTGGTTGACTAAACGTTTGCAAATACGCATTTATATTCACATTTACCCTTTAAATATTTACTCAAGCGAAGAGCTGCACATTTATTTTAGAATTAAATACGTTTTTTTATATAAATCATGTTTTTTTAAAGGCGTAGGGCGCGGTTAAAAATTAAATTAAAGTGCTCTTTTTTTTGGGAGCTTTAATATGATTCTAAAATGATATTTTTTACTACCGGGGAAATGTATTACATTCATTTATTTATATAACCTATTCGTTTATATAAGGCATCTTTTTTAAATGCACCTTTGGGCCACAGGGGCGCGGCTAAATATTGACCAATTTCGTTCACATTTCTTCCTTGAACAACTTTCTACCCAACACAAGTTTTCCCTACTACCCCCCAAAGAATTTTGAAAAAAATTTTTTTGGCTCTTTCGGCTCCACCCTAATCTACATACAGGGTGAAGTGAAAGCGGTACAATACCGTCTCAAACAAGGCCAGAGTCCTATCATAAGACAGGAAAGGGCCATACAATGGAGATTCAAGGAGGACCAAGAAGTCAACTCAGTGTGTGAGATGCCTTCAGACAAAATGGTACCAAGCTACTGGCTAAACAAAGGTTTTCAAACTTTAGTACCAGACAGAAAGGACTGGGTGGCTGGGCCTCCCATCAAAGCCGACCTAATCTGGTATACAGACGGCTCCAAAACAGACCAAGGAGTTGGAGCAGGTATATATGGGGACAAACCAAGGACGAAAATAAACTTGGGTCTCGGACAACACCCTACTGTGTTCCAGGCCGAAATTGTAGCCATAGAACAATGTGCTAGGAAAATCATTAGAAGGAGCTATGAGGATAAAACCATAGTAATCTATTCGGACAGCCAGGCAGCCATCAGGGCACTCAGTTCATGCAAAATCAGCTCCAAGCTGGTGCGGGACTGCGTAATTGCCCTGGAAGAGGTGGGTGCGTCCAACAAGCTAACCATTGCCTGGGTACCAGGACACGAAGGCCACGAAGGCAATGAAGAAGCTGATAAATTGGCAAAGGAGGGGGCTGGCAGGACAATGGTAGGTCCCGAGCCCTACTGTGGTATTCCATCATGCCAGGTAAGGTCATCCATTAGATCATGGATTATGAGGGAATCACAAGACTGGTGGATGAGAACACCAGGACAGCGTCAGGCGAAAGTGTTCATCAAGGCTTACTCGCCAGAATTTACAAAAGACCTTCTGAATTATAACCGGAAGGCAGTAAGAATAATAGTGGGTCAACTGACAGGTCATTGCAGACTGAATAAACACCTGGAAACTATGGGCCTGGCAGAAGAAAACCTATGTAGGTTCGGCCAGGAGGAGGAAGAAACCGCAGAACACGTATGGTGCTACTGCGAAGCCCTTTGTCGTCTGCGGTTTGCAAGGCTGGGTGAAGAAAAACCTAAAGCGGCAAAATATACCAAGGGGCCAGTTTCAAGCTTGTGGAGTCTGATTAAACAGACCGGCTTGGATAGCGTGCTCTAACCTATGGATGGAGGACACACAATAAACCTGAGCAGGTTGCAGTGCTAGAGGATATGCAATCCACCTCCTAATCTATTCTAATCTAATCTAAGAATACAACCTTAAATTTTCTTACCGCAATTAGGAAACACCCTGTATATGCCAGTTTTTATATGTTTAATAGTCATAAACAACCAATGAAATTATTGGCTATAAGGGCTATAAATATAATTTTATTTTAAAATGCTTTAACCCCATTTCATGTTAATTTTTTTGTGTGGTTTACGTCTATGTACGTGGTATTTAAATATTTTATTTTGTTTTTAAATCTTATTAGATAAGCTTTTTTAAACAACTTTTTATACAGTTTTTCTTTGAAAATGATCATCACATGATCCCCTATTGACATGGTAGTCATATTCAGCGATCTTAAGATTCTACAAAATTATACCCACTGACCACCCATGGTTAAAAAATTAAAAAGGTGTAACTCGTATGTGGTGTGGACATTAACAGAAAAAAATATTTTACTAAAATAAATCTACAGGTTAAAATTAATAAATAATTCTATTTAAAAAAATACATATATTAAACAAATTTTAGGACGATTTCTAAAATAAAAAAATTATAAAGAAAATAATATTACAGCAAATTAAATATATTTAATATTAATTTAAAAACATTTTTTTAACTTTGTTAAATTATGAAAAAGTCTTTAAAAAAATTAAAACATAATTAACATCTTTCATAAGCTGGGTTTTTCAAAAGAGGTGGAAACATTTTTAGGATATCTTTGGCACTGTATGTAACATACTTTCCATTTGTGTCCAAATACAGATTGACGGCTTCGATAAAATCCTTCGTTTTATTACATGTATCTATTTTTGGAAGTATGCTGATATTCTCCAAATTATCTTTCCATTCATCAGAATTTACCTAAAATTTAAAAGTAAGTTACACGACATTACTTCTTAAATACCTACATCTTACCCATACAATAATTCTAGTGTATAATTATAATAATATGTAATATGGTGGTAAATTTGATAATATTTTTTTTTGACCTTTAAAGAAATAATATTAAAAAAAAAAAAATTGACATTAAAAAAACAGTAAAAAGCTGTTTATGAGTAAATGAACAATAACATAAAAAACGAAAATGTTTAAAAAGAAAAAAAAAAAAACGTTTTGTGCTCTTTAAATTATATTCCTTAGAATACAGCTCATCTGGTATTAAATCGTTAAGAATAAAATGTACTTTTAGATTACATCAAAAAGCTATTTTTCCTCGTTTTAAAAAATAAAGGTATGACCATAAATTGGATTTGCAAACTTGGAGAAATCGTAAAATGTAAACGACGAATAATCTTATTTTTCTAGAAGTACCTGATTTAAAATAAATTGTTTAATTGTTTATTGGCACTTTGAATTGAGTTAAAAAAAATCTTCAAGATTATTACCAAATTACATACTTATGATGTATTATTATATTTAGAAACATGCGTATGCGTTCGCGCTCAGTTTGGACAGAGATAATCGTCTGTTGTTGTATTCTCGAGATTTTTGTAGTGAAAGTTTTTATTTATTGATTAAAATGGAGTAGTCCAATGAAGATTGCCTGGCGCTTATTGACCAGTATGAAAAATATCTCATATTATGGGATACATGTATGTGTGCATCCTTTCGATGCTCATGCCGGAGCGCCATGAGCACGCACGCATACGTAGCAATAAAAATTTCCGACGAATGGTCTGAGCGCGCACAGCTTGAGCACACATGCGTGTGTGTAGTTACTCAGAGTATGCGTGTGCAGATCTGTACGCTGCTTAATAGAATAAAGCCCCGTGAGCGGAAGACCGTCATTTTGTAAAAGCTGACAGTGCATGCTCCTTAAACCGCGTACAGATCTGCACACGCATACGTTGAGCGAAGACATACACCTGCGTGTGCAAATGTGGACGTCGCTCTCGTGGCTTCTTGTCGCATGCGTTGCTTCTCGCGAATGACTTGAGCGCGCACGTCGCCAGCCAGCCTGGTGTCGGTTTTTCGAACGCTTCAAAGACACATGCGTATGCGTTCGCGCTCAGTTTGGACAGAAACAATCGTCTGTTGTTGTATTCTCGGAATTTTTGTGGTGAAAGTTTTTATTTATTGATTAAAATGGAGTTTTCCAATGAAGATTGCCTGGCGCTTATTGACCAGTATGAAAAATATCTCATATTATGGGATACAAGACACCGGGCATCCTTTCGGCGCTCTTGCCAAAGCGCCGTGAGCACGCACGCATACGTAGCAATAAAAATATCCGACGAATGATCTGAGCGCGCACGGTTTGAGCACACATGCGTATGTGTAGTTACTCAGCGTATGCGTGTGCAGATCTGTACGCGGCTTAACATAGGTTAAATCGATGGAAGACTATGAAGTTTGACTCGTAGTGGCTTTGGCATGTACCAGGTACCAAAGATTAGTTAATTGAAACATAACTTTCGTCATTTTGTAAAAGCTGTATTTTATATAATGTTACTTGGGATACCTATTTTAACATTTCCCCAGTCGGCAGACAGTTTTGACAGTTTTAATCCCTTGGCAGACAAACATTTTTATGTGACCCCATGGACAGATAAAGTTCCATATTTTTGTTATTTAAAAATATATGACAAAAAGTCTTGCATAAGAGTTGTGAGGTTTCTAAATAGGCATGTCCTAGAAATATTTTGATGTATACCTTACAGCAGTACATTAAAATATTTTTAGGACATTTGGAAATTCTACAAAGCTATATAAGACTTTTTGTTTTATCTTGTTAAATGATAAGAAATATTGGACTTCCTCAGACCATTGAGCCACCCCAAAATATTTGTCTGCCAAAGGGTTAAAACTGTTAAAACTGTCTAGCGGCTAAGAAAATATCTCTTAATAGCCAAGCCAAGTAACCAAGTAAACATAATATAGAATTCATCTTTTACAAATTGACAAAAGTTAGGTTTTGATTTATTAACCTGTCGCCTGCCAAAGCCACCATGAGTCAAACTTTATATTTTACCATCGGTTCTACCTATGTTGGAAGCATACGCGGACAAACTCTTAGCTTTTTCAAAATGACGAAGTCTGCCGCTCACGGGCTCTTGGGCTATAATGCGAAATGGCTGCATGTTTCGATACTTGGACAACGTCAATCAATCAATATATCCTATAATTTAAAACGCTTTCTAGCTGCTACACGATGTCGCTTCAGATGTATTTAATGTGTACTATTCTAGAGAAAAAACATTTTTAAATTGTAAATAACTAAGGTGCTTTTTGAAAAGAAAGAAAAAATACAAAAAGTTTTAAGCAGCTAAATAGGCATGATTTGCTGCCGCCTTTGCTAACTTTCTTTATGATATGCCTCTTAAAGCAGGTGTCTCTATCGGCGCGGCGCTGTAAAGGATAGCGGCGCCGACGCCTTTTTGCAAAATGGTCTGATTGCCGGCGGTCTTTTTTCATATTTTTTTATTATTTTTAAAGTGTACCGAATATGCGATTTAAAAATGTTCTTATTGTACTTATTTTGGTAGATTTTAGAAGTATGAATTTTGTATAATAGTTTTTTAACATTTTCTTTGAATTTATAAAGACACATTTTTTAATTAACTATTAATTTTGTTGTATATAATTGTCTTACCTAATTATACAGGGAAAGTGTTTAACCCGATTTATTATTATAGGTTGCAGGATGACAACCTGATTATGTAAAAACTACATAAGTATTTAAGGGTTATAATTTGTATTTTTTAGGTTCTCATTCCAAATAGTGTTTAAATAAATTGAGCTAAAGATTTGCAATGTAAAAGCGGCTTTACTTATGCCTGCTACCCACGGCAACAGTTTATCATATTTATTTATATTGAGTAATTTATTACCCTATACGCATAAACCAAATTAATAATTGCTAGGGAGAAACTAACTACTAACAAAAAAAGGAAAAAGTTAGTAAAATATTTTTAGTTGGAAAAATAATTATTTATTTTAAATAAATTGGCTTTTAAAATTCAGCGACTTGGTAACGTAGTCAGCGACTTAGTCGGAATCAAGGAAGATAAACTTTTAAAAGAAGCGCTCGATTTTTTATATTTTTCGGAAAATATAGGTTATGTTTGTGACGTCACCTTTTTTCCATATATATTTTTTTTATCTGACAAAATAAACCAATACTTGCATACCATAAAATAAAATCACTAAAAAAACGTAAAAAAAATCATACCCTTAATTACGATTTAAACGTAAATTCCCTGTAAAAAATATCCAAAGGTCAGTGACCCCTGTTTACAGGTTTTAAAATTCTCTGTAACTGCGGTACTAAGTACTACTCAATTTAACTATAAACAGTAAGAACTAAAGATATATAAAAGTCCAATGACTAAAAAGCAAAAAATTAACACCAAAACCTCGAAAAACCTTCCAGTACGATTGTAAACAAAGAATTACGGGAAAAGATTACGTCACAAAATTTAGGCTTAAATGGGATCGAGCGCTCCTTATTAAAAAGTTTATTTTTCTTGAGTCGGATTAATTTGGAACTATGTTAGTGCAAAATGACATTTTATAGTTAAGTTTTGTTTTCTGATGATACAGTTAATACCTTTTTTTTGTTCTGAATTTTTAAAAAATACAATAAAAATAATAATAGGTAATTTTACTGTCTTTTCTAAAATTACGGCAAATAGTACTTCCTAAATATCTGTTATTTACCTGATTTAACTTCGGAAAAATATATAAAATTGTTTCCGCGGAATGGTCTCTTTCGATATCAAAGATTTTCAGAAAAACATAATCAGTTTTTAAAATGTCCAAAATACTTTCCCTTTTGTTTTGAACTTCCGATTCATTATTTTTAAACATTGTGTCATACTTTTCCAGCAGATCATTAAATTCTGTGTTAATTAGTAGCCTGTAAAAATGTTGTAAAAATACCTGAAATTAAAAATATATGAAAACGGTAGCGTAAAATTTATGTAAGTGTATAAATATAATATCAAAATTTTGCAAATAGGTATATTGTATACATTTGTTTTATTATAAATTATGATAGTACCTACGAAGGCCAATGTAAACTTAAAACCAGTAAACCATATATTCCAATATGTGTTCAAATTTACATAAATAAAGGAATTTATCGGATACGGCAACAAAAAAAATCATTTTGTCATATAAAATATGAAAATTAAAAAATAAAAAAAATTTGCCCAATAAACGTAAATAATTATCCGCCAAAAATTTTTATTTAGTTATCCATTAGTTAATTAACAACTTTTTTAATTGTATGTTAACATAAAAAGCCCGATTATTATTAAACTACAACCTTGAGATTTTTTCACGTTGTTAAGTTATTCTTAGGAGGTATAGAAACAGATTTCCGTTGAAAAAATTTAAAATGTTAATTTTCCACTTTTTTATTAACGATTTAATACTGTTAAAATACACAAATTTTATTATACAATCAGCTATCATTTAAAGCGTAGTACTATACAATTATAGTATATTTATAAATTAATTATTCTTATCCAAACTTTAAGAACTACAATAATCAAACGCCCAATTATCAATAGCATAACATTTATTCTACACTGCTTAATACACAGGGCCGTATTTTCCATTAGGCTGACTAGGCTACAGCCTAGGGCGCCAGGAAAAAGTAGGCGCCAGACAGGGTAGTAATAGGCGCTAGACAGGGGAGTTTTTAAAAATGTTAAGGTTGAGTGGGGACTTTGAGTAACAAATTTCTCTTGTGAATAAGGTTCATAGGCGCGAAAACGAGCTAATAACCTTTTTTTTGCTCTTCAAATTTTTTGGTTGACAAATAGGTGCTCCGGAGAGCAAACATAAACCAAAAACTAAACGAAAAACACTAGTAGGTTTTATTGTCGGGCGCTCAAGATACGAAAAATATCGCACAAAGCGCCCAAGCTTTTGCACAATAATACTATGTAGTATTTTTTGTTAATTATGATTTAACGAATATTTTAAAATATATTTTGTATTTGAACATCTTAGTTTAATGTGCCCTAAAAGCGTATTTTTTAGTTTTTTTAAACTATAATTTTTGAATTAACAATCCTCTGTTGTCTTAGGCTAAATGTAAAGAAATAATTTTACCTGTGTATACACCCTTAGGATTTCATCAGGAGCTAGCGACAAAGAAACTATAGATGTCAGTATTTCTTCAAATCGGTTTGATGAAAATCTTTTACAAAACGGTATCAGATGGTATAGAACTGGTATAAAAGAACTGGCCAAATCAGGCCGCTCTTTGACTTTTTCCATTATAAATTTTATTTCTAAAATACAAATTGTATTAGAATTTATTTGTTTGTCAAATTATTTTTTCTAAAATTTTTTTATAAAAAAATCTTATAAAAAATGTAAAAATTTAGTAAACTTTTAGGGGCCGGCTACAATAAGACGCCTTAAGAGTCGAGCGGAGAGTGCAAGAGCGCAATGCTAACATAAAGATGTACTACCTCTGATCTTTATGTTGGCAAAACCTTTTAACTGCATAACGTTCTCACACTTGCCGCTCTTTACTTGACGCTTGACGCTTGGTATCGTAATCGAAACTTTGTATTAAGAATACCAGGTGATACAGAATGTAGTTACTCCTATTTTTTATTATTTTATAAATGTTTTATGTTATTTAGGCATAAATTGACTTTTTTGCATTATTACAACTTTAAATTTACTTTACCCTTAGTACTATTAAACTTAAATTAGTTGGTGGTGCAAACTAAAAAATAACCTTTTAATTTGCATGGTCGGTGATATATCATTTTTTTTAAATTACGCACTTTGTGGTTAATTTTTTTAACTTAATGACGAAAGAAATGTCGGAATATTAAAAAAAAAAAACCTCAATTTTATTTTTAGTCCGGTCAATTTGGACCCTTGAAATAACAAAAAGTCCTACAAAGCTAAATTTTCGTATGGACCTTAAGGTACGTATCCACCAAAGCAACAATAAGGAACTTTTTGTTCCCAAATAACATATGTCAACAAGTTTCAACTTTTGTCTTCACTAAAGCAACTAAAAACAGGAAGTTGTGTTTATTGTTTTTTACGTTTACACATTGTCAACTTTAAGAGCTGAATGTCTTCACCGAAATAACAACTAAATTTGTGCCCTCTTTGTTTCAACTTTTTCTTTGATCTTACCGACCTGAAATGGAAACACGAAATATATAGAAACATTTTTATTTTATTGCTACAATAATAAAGTGACTACACGTCCCGATTAAGGCGGGACAGTCCCGCTTTTTGGAGGATTTCCTGATTTCTGGTGAAACTGGGAGTAAAGAAAAAAACAAATTGTTTCCGCGAAGGTAAGGACTTTTTATTTTGCTCTTCAAAAATTTGGGAGATGAAACATATTCTTTCTCAATGAGTTGACCGATTTATTTTTTTACCGTTTTCTATTTAAACATTTTAAAGGTAAGGACCTTTTTGCGTCTAAGATGCAACCATTGGCCCAATTCCCGTCTGGCGTCTTGTTAGGATTTTATTTTATTGGATTAAAATAATTTTAACCGAGTGCTAATGAACCTTTGTTTATAGATTAAAACCTTTGTATTGTAAGTAACTTAATATTAAATATTTCATTCTTTTAATTCTTTAAAATTAATCATAACTTTTATTATATTGTGTAAGAGCAGAATAGTTCTTCATAATATATAAAAGTTTTAATTTTCTTAAAATGTTAAATAAACTTTTTTTTTTGGTGAAAAGCCAGATAATATTTTGTTTAGATTTAAAATTTATCAAAAAAAAAACTGTCCAGATGCAGGTAAATTAGGCAGCATTTTATATCTATTATAACGTTTAGTTGCCTAAAAAAATATATCTATAAAAATTGTGTTCCATATTCCATAATAATAAAAATGGCTTAAACGCAAACTTAACAAATCTTAAATTTTTACAAATTTAAAGTTATGTACAAACTAATATTTTACTGTGAGAATACAAAAACGAAATATTTTCTTTCTCCAACATCGACATCTGCTATTCAACACTTGTACCGAGTATACTATATTTAAAAAGTCAGTAACCCTTAATACCACAAAAAAGTCCCTAAAGTCCCTCGCCCTCTTCTAACTTCTGTACCATTTGGTATGTTTTCATAAATGGCAAGCAAGGGCAGCATATTTTTAAATATTAATAACAGCTTTAAATGTCAAGGCGACATGGTGTCATATTGCAAATTAAAATTAAATTTAAGGGAAGGTCTTGTGGCACATTAGGTTATTTTAAAGCTCCTACCGAGTTTTTAATATTCATTGAATATAAAGTCAGTACCTTTAACTTCTTAAAAATGATGGCTATATATCTGAAACTAATAAAGTTAAATGTACTTAATTGTGATATTTTGTCAAAACTCTTTTAAATATCTTTTTCATGGTGATAATAAATAGGGTGTTTCTTTAAATATATATATATATACCTTTGTTCTACCCTGTACATTATCAATTATATTACCATTAAAAAGATCTTTGAGATACCACCACACTAGGTTAATCTAAGTTCATTACCTTTGGAAATATGGCCATCCATATCAGGTACATATTTAGGTAATTTTTAAAGTACCGCCATTTGGTACTAGGTAAAGGTACTGACTTTATATTCTAAGATTATATGTAAAGTACTCATCAGAAGCTTCAAAACGATATTCCATAAGACCTTTCAATTTTGCAATATGGTGCCCAGATGTCACCTTGACATTTAGAGGTGTCATCGTTCTATCAAAAAAATGCATACATTGGTTATAAGTTATTATTTCAAAATTCATGAAAATATACATGGGGCTTTAGAAGTTAGAAGAGGACGTCAGACTTTAGGACTTCACTGTATATTAAGAATTATAAGTGTGTATTATTATTGTTTAAATATACGTCCAACACGTTCCATGTATTGCTCAATATTCAATATGGGCTCAAAAAGATTGACCTTGTAACGAATGACTTAAGGTAGCCTCGTCTTAAACCTACCTTCAAACTCAGGATAATCCTTACATAACAGTACGTACATAATTTGACAAATTTGCTTGACTGCATAATTATTACTTTTCGATTCTTTGACTAGAATACCCACTGCGATCCTTTTAAATGATATACAAGCCTGTTAGACACGTGAGAACCACCCACTTTTAGGCATGGGGCCAGTAATGTCAGGGCTTGTATGATACGTAATTTATTTATTTCATTCTAAAATGTATTAAAAGTAATAACTATAACTAAACAATGATAATACTACATAGTTCAAGAGCTCGTAAGCCGCAGACCTTTGTTATTTTGTAAATGCTAAAAGTTTGTCCGTGCATGCTCCCAACATAGATAAATGCAATGATAGACTATAAAGTGTGACTTATAGTAGCTTTGGCAGGTACCAGGTAGCAAGGGTTAATTTAATGAAACTTAACTTTTATCACATAGCAAAACATAAATTTTATTTAAATACCTTTGTTACTTGTAGTCATGGCCTTACCTTGTCCGACCCCCACTCCTCCACCCGTGACGTCATTACGAGGAATCTTGGGCGACGCCTATTTTAGGGTACTGCGCATGCGCGTCATATTTAGGAATCTTGCGCAACGCGTTATTTAGGGCGTGGTCAATCTGTCAAACGTCATCTGTCAAATGTCATCTGTCACCTGTCATATGTCAAAATCTCTGACGTCATTTAAAATTTAGGAATCTTGCGCAACGCGTTATTTAGGGCGTGGTCAATCTGTCAAACGTCATCTGTCATCTGTCAAATGTCATCTGTCACCTGTCATATGTCAAAATCTCTGACGTCATTTAAAATTTAGGAATCTTGCGCAACTCCATATTTAGGGCGTGGTCAATCTGTCAAACGTCATCTGTCACCTGTCAAATATCACGTGACTTAGAAAATGGCGCCTGTCAGCTGTCACCTGTCATATTTCGCGAACCACGTGGTTACGTGTATGACATAAGGCATTACGCATGCGCGAAAAATAATGTCAATATAACCTAGAAATAAGGCGTTGATTGAAATGACATAACCTAAATTTATACGGATAAGCCTTTGGCCCCACGCCTAGGGCTCCGGGCCCCTCGTTTAAGCCAGGGGGCCCCACGATCGTAAGCTAGCTTCATACGTCATATACTTTAGTCAACATAACCTCAAACTTATCTTAGCGTCTTACGCATGACATAACCTAGAAATAGGGTATATTATTGATTGACATTAGTTGCAGACACGTGGTTTATTAAATATATAGACAAAATGGTGAAGGTGAAAAATTATTAGGGCCTTAACAGTTTTTAACGTATATCTTGGCTTCTAGTGGTTTGATTTTAGTCATTCTTTTTTAAACAATTATTTTTAATAAATATAACACTAATTTTTTAAATAAATATGTTATTTGAGAGTAAATAGGGCCTTAACAGTTTTTAACGTATATTTCGGTTTCTAGTAGACCGATTTTAGTTGTTCTTTTGCTAATAATTTAATTTTTATAAATCTACAAATATTAATACTAAAATTTTTAATAATTATGTTATTTGAGAGTAAATAGGGCCTTAACAGTTTTTAACGTATATTTCGGTTTCTAGTAGACCGATTTTAGTTGTTCTTTTGCTAATAATTTAAGTTTTATAAATCTACAAATATTAATACTAAAATTTTTAATAATTATGTTATTTGAGTGTAAATAGGGCCTTAACAGTTTTTAACGTATATCTTGGCTTCTAGTGGTTTGATTTTAGTCATTCTTTTTTAAACAATTATTTTAAATAAATATATTAACACTAATTTTTAAATAAATATGTTATTTGAGAGTAAATAGGGCCTTAACAGTTTTTAACGTATATTTCGGTTTCTAGTAGATCGATTTTAGTTGTTCTTTTTGCTAATAATTTAATTTTTATAAATCTACAAATATTAATACTAAAATTTTTAATAATTATGTTATTTGAGTGTAAATAGGGCCTTAACAGTTGTTAACGTATATCTTGGCTTCTAGTGGTTTGATTTTAGTCATTCTTTTTTAAACAATTATTTTTAATAAAATATAACACTAATTTTTTAAATAAATATGTTATTTGAGAGTAAATAGGGCCTTAACAGTTTTTAACGTATATTTTGGTTTCTAGTAGACCGATTTTAATTTTTCTTTTTGCTAATAATTTAATTTTTAAAATCTACAAATATTAGTACTAAAATTTTTAATAATTATGTTATTTGAGTGTAAATAGGGCCTTAACAGTTTTTAACGTATATCTTGGCTTCTAGTGGTTTGATTTTAGTCATTCTTTTTTAAACAATTATTTTTATTACGATTTTTGTTTAAAAGCGATTAGGAATCTTGCGCAACGCATTATTTAGGGCGTGGTCGCCTGTCATCTGTCAAATATCACGTGACTTAGAAAATGACTGTTCGAAAAGAAGAAGAATTACAACATAACCCTACTTTTAAAGAAGAGGGGCGCTAGCAACATTTGGCGTTAGTTGCCTTTGGCATTAGAAACTTCTGGCGTTTAGGGCTCCTTGAGCCTGACGCTTAGGGTTCCCGGACCAACGCTTAGGGCTCCGGGCCCTACGCCCCCGCCTAAGCCCTGTAGTTTCAAAATACAGCCCTGTATTTTCCGCCGTTTTTCTAAAATACGGCACCGTTTTTTAAAATACGGCACTGTTTTTTAAAAACGGCACCGTATTTTAAAATACGGCACCGTTTTTTAAAATACGGCACTGTTTTTTAAAAACGGCACCGTTTTTCTAAAATACAGTGCCGTATTTTAAAAAACGGTGTCGTTTTTGGAAAATACAGGGCTGTATTTTGAAACTACAGGGCTGTTCAGCTGTTTATTTTGCTGTTCATATTTAATTACCTGTTCATGTTTAGACTTTTGCGCAGGCGTCATAATTGTAAATACATATATTAGATAAGTCCAGAGAGACTTGGTCAGTCCCCGAGAGGTGTGGTGTGGTTGTGTGTTTTTAAATCACATCATACTTTGCCTCCTTGGTTCGTACTGTATCAATCAACCTGAAACCTGTCAAAACAAGAAACCTACTCTTGATGGGTTAATATACCATGCGGTTTTTGCTTTTCGATAGGTATACTTGGTAAAATTAGTGTCGTTGACAGCCTCGTATATAATTTGCATATCTACTTGTGATAATATTAGCATCGCTGGCGGCCCTGTATAATTTACCTATATATCTCCTTGTATCACGGCAAATTACTGCTTTTTAAATAAAATCACTGTTATTTGCCGTCTTTTAAATTATATCGCTGTTATTTTATTAATAAACAGTGTATTACAGTATAATTATTTAAAAAGACGGCAAAATTACTGCTTTTTAAATAAAATCACTGTTATTTGCCGTCTTTTAAATTATATCGCTGTTATTTTATTAATAAACAGTGTATTACAGTATAATTATTTAAAAGACGGCAAAATTACTGCTTTTTAAATAAAATCACTGTTATTTGCCGTCTTTTAAATTATATCGCTGTTATTTCATTAATAAACAAGTGTATTACAGTATAATTATTTAAAAGACGGCAAAATTACTGCTTTTTAAATAAAATCACTGTTATTTGCCGTCTTTTAAATTATATCGCTTGTTATTTCATTAATAAACAGTGTATTACAGTATAATTATTTAAAAGACGGCAAAATTACTGCTTTTTAAATAAGAACACTGTTATTTGCCGTCTTTTAAATTATATCGCTGTTATTTTATTAATAAACAGTGTATTACAGTATAATTATTTAAAAGACGGCAAAATTACTGCTTTTCAAATAAAATCACTGTTATTTGCCGTCTTTTTAAATTATATCGCTGTTATTTTATTAATAAACAGTGTATTACAGTATAATTATTTAAAAGACGGAGTATAATTATTTAAAGACGTCAAATAACAGTGTTCTTATTTAAAAAGCAGTAATTGTGCCGTCTTTGTGTGGGGCCCCAGGGCTTAGGCGGGGGCGTAGGGCCCGGAGCCCTAAGCGTTGGTCCGGGAACCCTAAGAGTCAGGCTCAAGGAGCCCTAAACGCCAGAAGTTTCTAATGCCAAAGGCAACTAACGCCAAATGTTGCTAGCGCCCCTCTTCTTTAAAAGTAGGGTTATGTTGTAATTCTTCTTCTTTTCGAACAGTCATTTTCTAAGTCACGTGATATTTGACAGATGACAGGCGACCACGCCCTAAATAATGCGTTGCGCAAGATTCCTAATCGCTTTTAAACAAAAATCGTAATAAAAATAATTGTTTAAAAAAGAATGACTAAAATCAAACCACTAGAAGCCAAGATATACGTTAAAAACTGTTAAGGCCCTATTTACACTCAAATAACATAATTATTAAAAATTTTAGTATTAATATTTGTAGATTTATAAAAATTAAATTATTAGCAAAAAGAACCACTAAAATTGGTCTACTAGAAACCGAAATATACGTTAAAAACTGTTAAGGCCCTATTTACTCTCAAATAACATATTTATTTTAAAAAATTAGTGTTAATATATTTATTTAAAATAATTGTTTAAAAAAAGAATGACTAAAATCAAACCACTAGAAGCCAAGATATACGTTAAAAACTGTTAAGGCCCTATTTACACTCAAATAACATAATTATTAAAAATTTAGTATTAATATTTGTAAATTTATAAAACTTAAATTATTAGCAAAAAGAACAACTAAAATCGGTCTACTAGAAACCGAAATATACGTTAAAAACTGTTAAGGCCCTATTTACTCTCAAATAACATAATTATTAAAAATTTTAGTATTAATATTTGTAGATTTATAAAAATTAAATTATTAGCAAAAAGAACAACTAAAATCGGTCTACTAGAAACCGAAATATACGTTAAAAACTGTTAAGGCCCTATTTACTCTCAAATAACATATTTATTTAAAAAATTAGTGTTAATATTTATTAAAAAATAATTGTTTAGCAAAAAGAATGACTAAAATCAAACCACTAGAAGCCAAGATATACGTTAAAAACTGTTAAGGCCCTAATAATTTTTCACCTTCACCATTTTGTCTATATATTTAATAAACCACGTGTCTGCAACTAATGTCAATCAATAATATACCCTATTTCTAGGTTATGTCATGCGTAAGACGCTAAGATAAGTTTGAGGTTATGTTGACTAAAGTATATGACGTATGAAGCTAGCTTACGATCGTGGGGCCCCCTGGCTTAAACGAGGGGCCCGGAGCCCTAGGCGTGGGGCCAAAGGCTTATCCGTATAAATTTAGGTTATGTCATTTCAATCAACGCCTTATTTCTAGGTTATATTGACATTATTTTTCGCGCATGCGTAATGCCTTATGTCATACACGTAACCACGTGGTTCGCGAAATATGACAGGTGACAGCTGACAGGCGCCATTTTCTAAGTCACGTGATATTTGACAGGTGACAGATGACAGCTTGACCACGCCCTAAATATGGAGTTGCGCAAGATTCCTAAATATGACGTCAGAGATTTTGACATATGACAGGTGACAGATGACATTTGACAGATGACAGATGACAGATTGACCACGCCCTAAATGACGCGTTGCGCAAGATTCCTAAATATGACGTCAGAGATTTTGACATATGACAGGTGACAGATGACATTTGATAGATTGACCACGCCCAAAATAACGCGTTGCGCAAGATTCCTAAATATGACACGCATGCGCAGTACCCTAAAATATACGTCGCCCAAGATTCCGAGTAAAGGAGCTATGGGCAAGAGCCAGGAGCCTGGGCGAGTGCCACCTGAAGTTAGCGCCAGATTCTGGCATTCGCCCCTGGCATCTTGCCCAGCTGTGATTCTTCTTCTTCGGCCAAGGTAAGGGGATGCCTACTGTAGCTATTAAAAGATATTTCCTCAGTCTTCAGACAGTTTTGACAGTTCCAACCCCTTGAAAGATAAACATTTTTGGGTGACCTAATGACCCGAGAAAGTCCAATATTTCTGTTATTTAACAAGATATTAAATAAAGTTTTATGTAAGGGTCGTAGAGTTTTCAAATAGCAGCAATATTTCGATGTGAAAAGAATGTATCGAAAAAATGTTAATATTGTGAGGTTTGAGGTAGTAGTTTATCTTAAATATTTTTAGGACAGCTTGTATACATCAAAATATATTTCGGACATGCCGAATTAAAAACCCTACAACTTGTATTTAATACTTTTTCTTATATCTTGTTAAATAACAAAAATCATGGACTTTCTTGAACCATAAGGCCACACACAAAATGTTTGTCTGCCAAAGGGTTGAAACTGTCAAAACTGTCTGGCGACTAAGGAATTAAGTCAAACTTCAAAATTCTAATAGGTCGCCAAGTAACATATCTTAAATTTAGATTTTACAAAACGACGAAAGTTAAGTTTTAATTCATTAACCTTTCGTACCTGGTACCTGCCAAAGCCACCATGAGTCGAACTTCATAGTCTACCATCGCTTCTATCTTTTATGGGAGGATTTACTGTCAAACTTTTAGATTTTACAAAATAACGAAGATCTGCCGCTCACGGGTTCTTACTTTGGCAGTACTAAAACAGCGGTTTAAAACAGCATTAATAAATTTATAAAAAAGTTAAATATTTTTTTATATTTAGCACTATTGTGTGGGGACAAGTCCGTCCCTGGAGCCCTTATGGTTGCAAGGCACCGTTTTACGAATAATGTCTGTCATATTAAAAAAAATTATTTTACCAAGTACCATAAATTATTTAAGGAAGAGCTTTCAAAAAAAAAATGAACTTGTCATATCGTCGGCTTAATCGGCAAAATGCGTAACTCCACTTATATTAGAAAATAGTTTTTTAATGCCATCTGTTAGCAAATTAGCAAACCCATGAGCTGGAGTACTTCCTATCTCCATATATCATTTCACTTTTTAATATTTCGAAATTGGAATATTGCTTAATATCCTTCGCGCCAATTCTACTTGGAAAAGTGCGTAACTCCTCTAGTTTCAATGACATCTTGGAGGGAATAACGTTTAGCTGAAAACAAAGCGATTTTTAAGGTGTTTTTAAGGTGCTTTTTAGTAATTTAGCTATTGTTAGGTAAGTATGATATTTTATTAGGTGTCTGCAAGAGTTTTTACAACTTATTTTCAATAAAAACTACATTTAATTAATCGTTTTTGTATCAGACGGAGTTACGCAGTTTTCGTATGATCTATTTAGCATAGAAATATTGGTGCTAATGAAGTTACGCATAATTCCTAATATGTTATTGAATTTTTAGATCATGTCAAAAAGGATTGATAAAATTTTTGCAAAATTAAAACCAATTAATAGAGAAATTTCTGCACAAACCATTCAAGAGGCTGAGATCATATTTTTGGATAACGATGGTAAGCTCTTTTAAAAAAATAATTCTCTACATTTTGGTTTCTAAGTTATGCTTTGTTTGTACCCATAGAACTATTAGATTAATTTTAATTAGCGGATTTTAAGAGTGTTTTTTCTGAAATAAATCTGGACGGTACAAAAATATTACAGGTGGATAATGTGTGTATTTAGTCTTTGAACTCATTTTAGGACCAGAAAATAACATACACCAAAATGCTAATACAGAAATCAGTTCGCCAAATCAAATAACTGCTGCTGACAGTATGAGTTTCTATACAAACTCCAGTCATCAAATAAATAATTCTGTTGGCCCAGTGCAAACTAATTTCAGAAAATGTGGATATGGAAGTTCAAACGATTCTACTTAATAATGATGGTAAATTAACGATTAAAATTTAAATTTTTGAAGCTTTTTAAATCTTGAAATATGGTTTTCTTAAAGACTGAATCTGTTAATGATTATTAATTTTTTAAAGGCATGATTTTCTTTTAGGAAAAACGGGCGCTTCTGCTAAAAATACGCCCCCTTTGGTAATTTCTTCCAATGATACTCTAACGAATTACCTTCAAAATAGTTCAGATTCGAAGAAAATGTATTTTTATCCAGACTGCAAACAAAATGAAATTGAACAAGCTGATAATAATTTATGTTTAGGAGAAAAAATACAAACCAGAAAGTTTTGGAATCAGTTGAAAGTGATCGTGATTTCAATCCACTAATGGAAAGCGATGACTCTAATTTAGACGAATCACTTAATATACCCGGTAGTCCAAATGACGAAACACCCTTACGAAAAAGGTGCAGTAAGTATGAGTTAAACAAAAAAAATGGTATGAAAACATAAATAGGATGAACAGAGAGAAAGGAAAAGCTTATATGGGAAAGAAAAAGAAAGAAGGAAAGTGGGAATATAATCTGTTGAAGGAACCAAAATCACTAAAAGATGCCTGTAATTGCAAATTAAGTAAACATGATAAATCACTTCTTAAATGTGGACATTTAAAAGAAGATGAAAGAAGTGATATCTTCAAAACATTTTGGCAGTATACGTGGGCAGAAAAGAAAATATTTGTGAAAAGCCATGTGTCTATGAACCCAACTATTAGAAAGCGTGGAACAAATAGTAAATCAAGGAGAACATTCTCCAATCAGTTTTATTTGGGGAAAGCTAGACTAAGAGTATGTAAGAAAATGTTTCTTAACACCCTTGGTGTAAAGGAAATTGCCATCAAAAAGTGGGCTAAAATTGGTCAAAAAAATATGACACCTGATGTTCAAAATAATGTATCTAATCCGGAGTCTAATGGTACTTTCTATAGAAATAATGTCAAGTTATTGCACGAATTTTTTGATTCTCTGCCCAAGTTAGAGTCACACTATTGTAGAGCTTCAACTTCTAAACTCTACTTGGAGCCTATCTGGACTTCGAAGGCACAATTATTTGCCGTTTATAGGAATGATTTTTGTAAAAATCGTATGGAAAAAGCGGTATCCATTGCGACGTTCCACAAAGAATTTGATAAAAAGCGACTATCGTTATATAGACCAAAGA
The DNA here is from genome assembly GCA_014170235.1 of Listronotus bonariensis. NCBI lineage: Eukaryota > Metazoa > Arthropoda > Insecta > Coleoptera > Curculionidae > Listronotus > Listronotus bonariensis. The sequence continues at coordinate 53,407 of JACEGR010005434.1, forward strand.
AAGATCTTTGTGACATTTGTGTCGCATTTGAAACCGGAAACTTAACACAAGACAAGTACCAAGAACATGTTTTACTTAAGGAAGAAGCAAGAAGTGAAAAACAGAAGGATAAAGATTCTCCAAGTGAAGTTTTAACCATGGACTTGCAGTCTGTCTTGCTTAGCCCCAAATCAAACGTCTCTTCCTTATACTATAAAACTAAATTAATTGTGCATAATTTTACCCTTTATGATATTAAACGCCAGCAAGGTTATTGTTACCTTTGGAACGAGTCTGAGGGTGGTTTAACTAGTAACGAATTTGCCAGTATAATAATTCAGTTTTTAACCAAACATGTAGAGGATCATCCACCAGGAGACCAAAATGATATAATTTTGTGGAGTGATGGGTGCGGTTACCAAAACCGCAATACTGTTTTGTCTAACGCCTTGTTTAATTTTGCTTTGGATAAGGGTGTAACGGTAATTCAAAAATATTTACAAAAAGGCCACACACAGATGGAAGTAGACAGTGTACACTCCGTTATTGAAAGAAAAATCCGTTCCAAGAAAATTAATGTTCCCGCCGATTACGTCTACATCTGTAAAACAGCTTGTCAAAAGTCACCTTACAAAGTACAATACCTTTTACATAATTTTTTTAAAAAATATGACCTGCTAAGTTATTTTAAATCCATAAGACCTGGAAAAGTCGCTGGAGGCCCATTAGTTCACGATCTGAAAGCGTTAAAATACTCAGCAGATGGAGTACATTTTAAGCTTCGCCATTCAGAAAATTGGCAGCCGTTGCCAATTCGATTAAACACCTCAAACTTGAGGCCAGTCAATGTCAACAACTTACCGCAACTTCACAAAAACAGACTTAAAATAAAATTAGAAAAATATCAACATCTCCAACAGTTAAAACTAACTATGGAATTTGATTATCACGACTTCTATGATAAATTGCCGCACGAGTAAATAATGCCTATAGTTCCTACATAACTATTTTACTTTTAGAGCACCATGTAATATTTAAGATTATGTTTGTAAAAATAAAGGAGTTTTCATTATAATTTGTACCTTTATTCATTGTGCAGTTTTTTCTTGCAATAGATCATCACCAGGAAATATGCGTATTTCCAACTTTTTATTCCATTTTTTTTTAAGAAAAATGCATATCTCCACTTTTTGGAAAAATAAGAGTTTAATAAAACTATGTAAGAAACTCGTTATTGTATCTATTAGTAAAGATCAATATTAGAGTTGCTGACAATTTTCCTCAAAGGAAAACAAAGAAACACACTTTTAGTAACCCATTAATTAGTTTTTTGTGTCTCCTGAAAAATTTTTAAAACTGGAGTTAAGCATTTTGCCGATTAAGCCGACGATATCATTTTCATGTGTTTTATAAAAATGCGAGAGATTGTCTTCATATTTCCGGACACCCTGTAAAGTATTTATAAAAAATAAAAAAGAAGGCGACATTAAAGAAATGCATTGTACGTAAAATAAATTTGAGGGCAAAGAACGTTTAAAAAAACTATTTTTTTATCATTACTTATATAGACTGTCCACGGATGGGGTTAACAAGAGGACAATTGGACCAAAAATTTCATTTTTCGAAAGAAAAAGTCATTTTTTATACAAAATTTTTGATTGTAAAAAAATGGGATTTACGAAGGAAAAATGTTAATTTTGTATACAGGGTTCGCAAAAACTTAAAAAACACGATTTTTTTACAAGAGTAAACTACCTTTATTTTTAATTTTAATAAAAATATAATTTGAAAAAATTATTTAAAATGGTATTTTAAATAACTTTATTAAAGTTACAGGTGTATCAAAAAGATTAATGAAACTGATTTGTAAGTTATTAAAAATAAATTATTTTAAATTTTTATATTAAAATGGCCTAAAAACTTTTATAATTTGTTTTTTAAACACCTGCTTTTTCCTAATTCCTACAAAACAAAATTTTTACCTGTAAACGGCAGTTTTCGTCAAATTATGGATTTCAAAAAATGTGGAATTATTGTTTTTATCGATTACAAACATGATTCTAAATAAATTTTACTAATAAAATTTTGCTGAAAAATAAAGATACTGGTAGTTTACTCTTAGAAAAAAATCGTGTTTTTTAAGTTGTTGCGAACCCTATATATAAAAATCAAGATTTTTTCTTTGTGAATCCTATTTTTTTACAAGGAAAAAACTTTATAAAAAATGACTTTTTTCGAAAAATAAAAGTTTTAGTCCATTTGTCCTCTTGTTAACTCCATCCGTGGACAGTCTGTATATCAAATTTTGTTAAAGTCGGTTATACCATACTATTTGGTTCTTATGGCTTAATAGGAGGATTCACAGAAAAATTAAGGAGATTTAAAAACATACAAAAAAGCAAGGTTTTATTCTGCCTTATTTAATTATGCCATTTTTAAGTTTCAGTAATGTATTTTGCGTTTTTTAAATAATCCATCTTGTAAAAATTCAGAATCAGAAATTATTTTCTTTTTAGGTTTTAAAGTTAAGAAACATTTTACAACAATTTATGTTATATGCACTTAAATAGTATAAACGTGCTAATTTGATACTATGTGTTAAGTTTTATTGTGTTGAACACTAGCAGGTTAAGATAGGGTCTACTTTTAAAGTTGTGTTACTTTGACGTGTCAGTCTCCCATTAGAACGTCTTCATTTTAAGCATTCAAAAAAACTGCCCATAGTAATTACAAACCGACACGATTTTTATAACGTAAGTAACATAAAAATAATCGTTAAATTGTGTTTTTATTATTATTAATTAGGTAATAAGTTTAAGCATACCTAAGAAAAACCCCAAAAAGAAAAAATATAAAACTAATATAAATTATTTTTTTAGTCCATGGTTAGCAAAATAAAGCAACCTTTAATAATATTTACCTCAATATTTGCGGCATACATTTCTTTAAATCTATATATAGTCCATTTTGCAAATCTCTTATATTTTTGGCGTTCTATGGGTTTCGTTTTATTGAGATATGAAGTGAAATGCGTAAAAACATTCAAACACTTAGCTCTAGTTGAAGTATTACTAAAAATGTACAGAAAGTTTATACCAATAAAATAAAAATACAGGCAATTATACAGGGTGTTTCTAAACAAATACGAAAAATTTTGGAAGGTGATTTTTCACCAAAAAATAAGAAAAAAATCATATGAACATATGTTCTAAACGTCTTAGTTTTTGAACTACGGGGTGTTTAAAGTTTCTAAAAATATTGTTTTTTTTTTAATAACTTTTATACCCATTCAGATATTTTTAAAAAATTTAGGATCGAACTTTTTGCACCAGAAGACATTTTTTGGCATACAAGAAAATTAATAATTTTTACCAGTGTCGTCCATGAGAGGTTTAAGGTAAATATTTTTAAGAGAAAAATGGTAAGCCACCGCATTTTGTAAAATGAATATCTTTTTTAAATCCCCAAGTAGTTTAAAACAAAGGACGTCGCACAATTAGCACTGCGCATGGCTTTGGGTTGGAATTCCTACACATTTTATTATGTTGTAGATTAGTCCTTTCTGATCATCATCTTAATGGAACTCGTTTTGATCTGATCTGTAATTACGGAGATACAGATTTTTAAAGTTGACAGTTTTAGATTTTAGAGATTGTGCACCAAAACTGGTTTTTGCCTATTTTCTCTATTTCACCTACAAAAAGGCAAGTTTCTACACACCGATTTTTTATATTATACTTACATTATTCCCAGTGGCGACACAAACATAAAAAATATGAAAAAGAAAATCTAGAAAAAAGCAATTTTTGATAATATTTGAGATTAAAAACGAAAAACGGTTAAATATATTTTATTTTTTGGTATGTTGTTAAGAAGTCTTTGGAGAAACACTAAGGCTAGGCTACATAGGTCAAAGCTAATAACGCTTTGTGCGTTACGATAAACGTAGATAATTATCGATGTACGTTTTTGAAAAACGACAAATATTAATTAAACTTATACATGGGTTTTGAACTATACATTTAATTTGGGTTTGCATATAAAAAAATATGGTTTAAATTTATTTATTAAGTCAGTGGCGTGGCTAGCATTTAAAAAATATATCAAATGGATATTTTTTTAAATATTCTCAATTTAATATTTTTAAATGCTTACTACGCCACTGGCCTGCTTTAAATATATAAAATAGAAAATATAAGGGTACCTGCTTTATGCAAACCCAAATTAAATTCATAGTTCACAACCCATCATGTGTGAGTTTAATTAATATATGTGGTTTAAAAAAATTGATCGATAATAATTATCCACGTTTACGGTAATGCACAAAGCGTGATCAGCTTTGACCTTAGTAGCCTGGCTTAACTTTTCTCCAAAGACTTCTAAACAACATACCAAAAAATGTAAAATTTTTAACCGTTTTTTTGTTTTTACTCTCAAATATTATGAAAATGTGTTTTTTTTCAGATTTTTTTCATATTTTTTATGTTTGTGCCGCCACTGAGAATGACGTAAGTCTAATATAAAAATATTTCGTACAAAATTAAATACCCGGATCCTTTACCAAAAAATTGGTGTATAGAAACTTGACTCTTTTTGTAGTTGACATAGAAATATATAGACAAAAATCCGTTTTGGTGCAAAATATCTGAAATCTAAAACTGTCAACTTTCAAAATCTATATCTCCGAAATTACAGGTCAGGTTCCAACTGAAAGCCATTCGCAATGCTAATTGTGCGACGTCTATTGATTTCTTTACTTTTTTTTGTTTGATGTACGGTTTTCGCATCAATAAAAACCATTTTTTGGCATGGTCAGTTTCTATCTCTATTGAAAAATTCTACATTTAAAACTAAGTTTCGTCATTTCTTCTTTAATTTGATAGGAATTTGATGCAGTAGCGTACCATTTTTTCTTAAAAATATTTACCCTAAACCCCTTATGAAGGACACTGGTACAAATTATTTTTTTCTTGTATGCCAAAAAATGTCTACCGGTGCAAAGAGTGCATCTCACAATTTTTTTTAAAAATATATGAATGGGTATAAAAGTTATTACAAAAAACTTTTTATTTACATTTCTAACACCCCATAGTTCAAAAACTAAGACGTTTAGGATATATCTTCATATGAAGTTTTATTCTTTTTTTTTGATGGAAAATACCCTTCTAAAATTCTTTGCATTTGTTTAGAAACACCATGTATTTTTTCCACTAAATGCGTTATAGCACTCACCTAAACTTTTTTAAAAATTATTATATCCAAGAAATGGAACCCACACCAAATAAATTATACCAGATGTTAGTGGCCTTTAAAAGAACATTTTGGTAAAGATAAAATTTGAGAAAAAAGTTATTTTTTTGATTTACACCCCACTGCCCTTAAAAGCTAATCCTTTATCTGTATTTTTTTCGTGAATTTATTTTAAAAAATTCTATCGTCAAATCACAAATACAATACACAAAAAAAGATTTGCTTTTAAAACTTGGTTTTGGGCAGAGGAGGGGATAAATCAAAAAATTATGTTTTTGCAAATTTTAAAATAAAAATTGTCTTTAAAGAATTTATGGTTTCGTCCGTTACTTTGTGACCGTACATTTTAAATTAATAAAATAAAACAAAAAATATACTTTGTTCATAGTCACTTTAATTGAATATTTAGCCGTGACAGCTGTTTCGTAGTACAACTACATTTGAAAATGTAGTTGTACTACGAAGCAGCTGTCACGGCTAAATATTCAATTAAAGTGACTATGAACAAAGTATATGTTTTGTTTTATTTTATTAATTTAAAATTGTCTTTACCAAAGTGTTCCTTCTTGGGCCCATTACATCTGGTATACAGCATAACCTAAGTTGAAAGTTTCACTGGCAATGCCTTAAAGAGCAACGGTCTAATACCTACAGGTAGATATTAAATAAATATTTTCAGCATGTAAATGCCAAAGTTATTTTTTTAACAACTTAAATGTAAAAACAGTGACCGCCAAAGTGTTAGACACATATAGGAAAAGTTTTTATTTATAAAATAATAAAAAAACTTCTTTTGGCAATCTCCTCTGGTTTAGTTTTTATTTAAAAATGTAAGTTTATGTTGTAGTTTAAAAACGGACTACTACAATAAATATGGCTACACAAATTTCAATTAAGAAGATAATTTTCTACAAGTTTCTTACTTACACTTTTTTTTCCATTCCGAATATTAAACTGCTACAGAGGTAACAACATTAAAAAAAAAAACAATTTTTTCAAAATATATAGGTAGAAAGCCAAAGTTTTTTTGGACGAAACACAAAGTGGTTTAGGCTAAGCTTTAAAACCACAATTCTTTCCCCATTTAACTTTTTTGTAGCTGCAGCGGTGCCTGAAATCTGTGTACTAAAAATAATAAAAAAAACTCACCCTGTAAAATTAGTAGCTTTTCAGTCAGATGCTTAAGTAATCTTTGTTTTAAAAATCCCCCTTACCGAACCTAAAACCTATAGTACTCCAGTAGAGCTAAATTTCTTATATAGAAGAACCCGCAACAAATTAGCTTAAAGCTGGGACTAGTGGGAAGGCTAGTGTTTGGGGTCCTATTTAACTTTCTAAAAATCTCATAAAATCCGCGGGGAAAAAAGACCTCAAATTCGGTCCGCCATTTTGAAAATCGATCCTTTTTTTATAGATCACTCTTTATCATGGAAAATATGACAGATGTGAAAAAAGTAAGGAGTAATAAATTAAAAAGCATAAAAACACATATAATACCGCAACAACAATATACCGGGTGATGCATCGCCGGGCGGGACATAGGAAATCCCATATAATTTTTAATGGGGTCAATTATTGGCTCCCCTAATTATTTTAGAAAAAAATTCTATTGAAGTTTATTGAAGAGCATGCAAATCTACGTCCATGGTAAAAACTTTAGATTTTTCGGTTAACCTGTTTGCTAGTTAGATGTTAATATATTTTTAAAAATTGTTACATTATTATCGCCTCATATTTATGAACAACAATAAAAATACCAGTTAGCGTGACATAACGTTGTCATTTTAAAATTTAGTGCTTTATTATTATCAAAAAATCGTACAGTGAAAAGATTATTATTATAAAGTTGTATTTATACAAACGAATTAAGTTAAGTTAAACTAAACTAGAATAACAAATTTCAAGAACTTATGACATTTATAATATTTACATGCTTCAATAAATTATTAATATTATTACAATAATTAATATATTGAAAATAAACTTAAGATTTAAAAAAATTTCAAATGTTCCTCCATTGACTGCTAGACAATAACCCAGACGTTCATAAAATTGTCTTCTTTCATTGGCTAACTGGTAAATTGAAATTTTATTGCATTCTGCAGAAATAGCATTTTTTAACTCATCTAGATTAGAAAAAATTTTATCCTTGTATATTATGCTTTTTAAATGGCCCCAGAGGATGAAGTCATTGGGCAAAATATTAGGAGACCTGGCTGGCCAATTTATAGTGTGATTTAGGTCAATAACATTTCCATTAAAAGCATTGTGTAAATATTCCCGAATAGCCAGGGAATTATGTGCCGGGCAGCCATCAATTTGGTACCAAATTTCCTGATTTTCCCTGGATACATCATTTAAAGCGGGTAAAATTAGTTCTTTAAGTAGTTCCAAATAAAATTCTCCATTCAAATTTTGATTTAGAAAAAATGGTCCAATAATTTCGAAAATCCCCGCCCAAACATTTACTTCCTGTGGATCTTGCGTCCTCGTTTTGACAAATCTGTGTTGGTTTTCTTTGCTCCAGTATCGGTAATTTTGATGATTGGGTTCATTTTTAACGTAAATGTGCATTCATCAGTATAACAAATATTTCTTAAAACTTCCCTGTCCATGTTTACCCTTTCCATCATGTCAAAACAAAATTCCTGCCGTCGTATTTCATCCCCATCCCTTAACTCTTGATGTTTTTCATATTTGTTTGAAATGTATTTATGCCTCCTCAAAATCCGGAGCACTTCTTCCACGTGCAATAAAATTTCCAAGTCTCTATTATCTCTTACATTTTCTTCTCTTTGATACTCCCTAGCTTTACATCTTCAGTTATTTATCACTGTGCCTTTGGTCTCAAATTTTTGATAATCCTATCGACTGTTGATTTTCCGGGTATCGGTCTATTCGGATACCGAGCAGTGAACATGTCTGACACCTTTTGGTAACTATTTCCTTGATAGTACCATTTAATCATCAGTACTTTTTCTTCAGTAGTATAACTCATGGTTAATCTTTTGGCTCTACGATTTTTGATAATAATAAAGCACTAAATTTTAAAATGACAACGTTATGTCACGCTAACTGGTATTTTTATTGTTATTCATAAATTTGAGGCGACAATAATGTAACAATTTTTAAAGAAACCGTGTTAACCAAAAATCTAAAGTTTTTACCATGGACGTAGATTTGCATGCTCTTGAATAAACTTCAATAGAATTTTTCTTTAAAATAATTAGGAGGCCAATAATTGACCCCATTAAAAATTACATGGAATTTCCTATGTCTCCGACGATGCATCACTCGGTATAAAAATGTATGTGTTTAAAAAAATCTCCTTAATATTTGTATAATCTCAAAAAAATATGTTTTTGCTAATAAAGAACTGGTATACGTTAAATGATTACCGGTAATCAGTAGCGTAGCTAGGCGTAGGCGGTGTAGGCGGTTGCCTACGGCCTCGCGCCTGGAGGGGCCTCGCGGCAAGGTGAAGGTTTGAAATATGACATGCGGACATAACATAGAAACAGAAGGGTGCGGATTTATTTTTGGCTTGTAATTATAATCTGTCATGGAAAGGGGCCTCGCATAATTGTATTATGTATGAAAAACCATTAAAAAAATGTGTTAAAAGGGGTAAGGACTAGTTTTTTTCCTCAATTTTTTTACCATCATCTGTCGACTAAGAGGGCCCCGCGGATACGACTTCGCCTACGCCTGATTATGCTCACGCAACGCCACAGCCAGTAATGTAATATTAAAAAAAAACATTGGTAAAAACAAAATAACAGTAAATAAACTATTAAAAATGTTTTTTTCAAGACAATAATAAAATATAAACCATTGTTATTTTACGCTATTACTAAAACTAACTTAAAGAAAACAAGTTATGATAAAATAAACCTTTTTTTTCAAACTTTTTTCTCTTTGTCAAAAAGCTATTTTCTTTAATTTTTCTTTGTCACCGGCCTACAGATAAGGTAGTTGGTGGGTGCCCCCTTCTCTCCGCCCTGATGGCTTTGCTACGTTAGATGGGGGCACTTCTTTAATGTAGCAGATTATTAGAGTCAGGCGTAGCTCCGATAAGTTTTGGTTAGGTTTGTGGACTGATATGACGATAGAGCAGGTATTAATGCGATTAATGAAATCAGAAGGGGCTTACTTGAGGAAGTGGTTTGACAGAAGCAGTATTTGGAAATTGGGTTTTGTCAATTCCAGAGTCAATGAAAATTTCCGAATCACTTAAAAACTTTTCAAGATCAAGACCAAATAATTCTGAACAACAAGTTAAATTGCGTCACTCATAAAGCAACCAAGATAAGAGATGTTAATAAAATTCTTGATTGACTCGCAGCCCATAACCCATTTAATCCCGAGATTGTTACATTAAGGTCAATAGCTACTAATACAGTTGCTTCCGATTCCATGAATTGCGATGTGGCAAGAGAAGTTGGATAAAAAAATTTCTAAATAGGAAAAATTGCTTTTTAATGTTTCAAAAATTATTAGAGCATTACTCTACAATTGTTTCGCCTTTCTAGGGCTTCATCAAGAGTACTTCGTATACTAAATTTAGAAAAGAGAAATATTTACAAACAGAACCATTAAACACGTTTTTCCCAAAAAGGTCTATAAAATATTATTAGGGGTTTTATTATGCGGCCCAGATGTGGTAATAAATTTATTCATAATTGGCATATCTGCGAAATTTATTTGATCATTAGTAGAAAGAGTTGTATTGTCTATAAGTGATTTTTTAATTTCTAGTTGTTCATATAAATTTAATTTTTTACCTTTGTTTTCTCTATGGAGTAGTTTAACATTATTAAGATCTATAAAGTGGTTTTGTTCTATACAATGTGTTGAAATGCCTGTGTTTTTAAACCATTTAAAATTGATGTTTTGTGTTCTTTTATTCTGTTTTTATGCTCCTTCCACTTTGACCAATATATTCCGCATTACAGTCTGCGCAATTAACTTTATAAACCCCTGACATATCTAATTTTTCTGTTTTGTCTTTATTGTTAACTAATAATCTACCTAGGTTACTCTTATTTACAGACACAGTTTTACAGCCCAACTTATCCAGTCTATTGGATACATTATTGCTAATATTTTGTATATAATTGATAAACTTAAAATTATTGTTTTTAGGTTCTGTAATACTATAAAACTCTTTAGCAATTAACTTTTGTTTTTTCTTTGTTAACAATTTATCAATAAGTGATTCTTTATATCCGTTGTTTCTTGCTATTTGTTTAATAATGCAGAGTTCTTTGTTAAAATTTGATTGACTTAATGGGAAAGTGACAAGTCTGTGAATTAAACTATGAAAAGAAGATAGTTTTAATTTCCATGATTGGTTCGATGCGTAATTTATTACGGTGTCTGTCGTCGTTGGTTTTCTGTAAATATCGAATTCAATGTGGTTGTCAATATTTTTAATGTTTATATCCAAAAAATTTATCTCATTTTTATTTCCTTTTTCCATAGTGAACTGAATGTTGTTATTTATTAGTAGGGAGAGATAGAGAGTTTACCATCCTCCGTCCACCGGTGGAGCTTATCATCTCAAAATCTCTGACGTCATTCGAAATTTAGGAATCTTGCGCAACGCGTTGTTTAGGGCGTGGTCCCTACTATCTGTCAAACCATAAATGTCATCTGTCACCTGTCAAATGTCACCTGTCACCTGTCATATGTCAAAAATCACGTGACTAGGAAAATGGCCGCCATGCGTAGGATACTTGCGCTATGGTCATAAATTGATTTGCGCAAACGCGAAAATTCCAAGTCATACCGTTCGGGCGCTATCGACTAAAATCGCTATTTAACCTTGATGATGAGTCATCGGGACATGGTTTAAATTTTTTAAATATAGTATTACGTCATACCTATCGAATAGCGAAAACCGCATGACGCCATCTTTAGCCATAAGGGCGCTACAGCTATTTAAAATATGACGAGAGACATCAATGAGCGATTAGGACGGTAACCCCATAGCAAAATCAATCATAGCGGCCTTATTATTAAACTTAGAATAATGAAACTTGAACAAAGAATAGTTGCTAACGGCAAATAATTTCAAGGTCAAACTTGTCACATAATAAGCCTAAAATTCTAAGAATTACGGCCCCCGGCACCCCGCGCCCTCCGCTTAAGCCGTCGGTCAAACATAGCTGCGGTTAGATAATAAACGGTAAAAACAGTGGTAACTAAATAAAAAGCAGTGTTTGTAGTAAAGCATTTATTATAAAATAAAAAATACATACATGGTTGCCATATTTCTAAATAATTCTTAGAATAATACCTTATAAAATAAATAGCAGTGTTTACAGTAAAGCAATTATTTTTAAATTAAAAAATACATTGTTGCCATATTGCTAAATAATTCTTAGAATAATGTATTATTACGGTTATTTAAACTCTTCTCACAGACCCTGTTAATGGTGAATATTTTACAAGTTTGTCATGAATAATTAAACAGTAAGCATTTGTGTTTGCAGAAAAGTTTTCTTTTGTTTCAATCTCTAACCTTACATCAATAATGCCAGAATTAAGGATTTCATTTTGTCTTGAACAATCAATTACAATTAAGGATGCATTGTTTTTAAATTTTTAGGAGTTAAAAGTGGTTCGTTTTCTTTTTCGTAGTAGCTTTCTTGAAATTCTGAGTACATTTCATAGAGAGTAGCTATTATACCTCTTGAAATTTCCAAATTTAAATTATCGTATGGATAAAATTCAGAATTTAAATAAAGCTTTGCATTTGATACATCACAATGATCAAATAAGCTACAATTTTTCTTGTGGTTATCCTTTCGATCTGTTTGAAAACCTAAAATTATCCATCTTGGTCTTTCCACCTGCACAGAAGTTTTAATGGTCCATGTAAGGTGTTTTCCAATCGGTATTGAAGGATGTTCTGTGAGTTCCCAGCTTCTAAAACCGATATCCAATTCAGTTCCACTTCCAACAATCTGTAAAAGTTCTAGTCGTTCAGCATCGGATACTGTAATATGTGGTAGCCTCCAAACAATTTTATCAATAATAACTTGTACATTTTCTCCATCGGTAGTGTTAATAACGGCATTTTTATCGGAAGAACTTCTTAACAATATTAGTTCATGCTTAACATTTATAAGTATCTTTTGAAAATCTTCAGCGAATCCTAGTAATGTCCTTAGTGGAACACAAACATTAAAAGTTCCGTTTGAGCCCATCCCGTCCCAGGTAAAATCATCTTCAATACTCCAACCAGCGTTTTTATATTTAATTAACTCATTACCATTGTAAGAGACATAACCTTTCATTGTTGCTGCTATTCCAGGATATCTAGTCGAATCAATAACTTTTCCGCCAATTTCAAGACGAATTTCTTCAAAGAGGTGTCCCACAAAGTTGTTTACAAGTTTAGCAGTGTCTGAAACTCTTCCATCGGACCCTTTTAAAAGTCGTCCTTCCAAATAAATATGACTTGCCCAAGGTAGGGTGTATATATCAGTTTGTTGCACCGGTATTCGAATTTCATCATTATTTTTGAAAGAGCTGGAGTACGGTAAATGGCTATGCCTTTCTATTTTTGTAATAGAGTTATCAAAGTTTAGCGAATCTGTCACGTTTAAAATGCTCATTTTCAAAGTTTTTAACAAGAAGCCCTATGGATGCAAGAAATCTTATATTTTCTTCTGTTAAGCTCTTTTAGTGTTCCAAAGCTGGTTAAAATTGACAATTTTCTTGGCGTTATATTTCACAACCATAACACGTGTGCTCTGCACAACGTTCTGCAGTATACTGACACACATATCACAAAGTAGTTATTTATAAAGACTTTCTCAAATGTAATCTAATAGTAATAACTTCTCCTCTAAAGTCAACCAATTCACCATCTTGATCAACCAGTTTTAATTTAATGTTGCTGATAATTTTGGTGGATACAGGCATATAAAGCACATTTTGAGGAATTTCTATAATTTTGAAACCAGCTGGTACTGATGGCGAAAATTCATGTATTGTATGAACAAGCATATTATTGTGATATGCGCCAGTAACGATATTACACTCGATTTTAATCACGTTAATTTTCAGAATATTTACAGGTGTTTGCGATACATGTTTAACGTTGGGCTTTAGCAAAATATTATGAAATCCCAACAATTTTCCAATAGAATTTGTCTTAGTAAAGTCAACTGTATGAGAACATTCAAGCTCGCACTTGAGCGTATTAACATTACCCTTTAGGCTTAGGGTACAATTAAAATTATTGATGGCTTTATTTTTTTCCTGTATGGCCTCTTGTAGATAATCATTTATTGCACTTATTTCATATGATCCAATCGGGATTTCTAGAGTAATATCACCCACATAAAATTTGTTATTACTATTATCAATGTTGGGTATGGCGTTAAACGTTTCTAAACTGACTAAACCAAGCTCGTATTCACTAGTGTCATCTCTCAAGTAGATGGGCGGGTTATAGGTTGCTTCTAAGATGGAACTATTACCACTCAAGCTAAAGGTATGCATGACGGTTGAAGTAAGACTAAATTTATTTCTTGAGTCATCTGTATTTATAGGGTTTTAAATAGAGTCCCAAACCGTTTTTGTATGGTCCTAAATATAAACCGCTACCAGTTTTGCTAATCGCAATAGATTCCATTGTTTTGTTGTGTCTCTTTTCTTCTTCTAATCTTTCTTGCGCCGCCTTAGAATCTTTAACAGCTTTTACGATCCCTGATATTCCGCCGCTAAGTGCTCCTACGGCGCTTAAGCCGGCAAAAAGTGGTATTAAAAATGGTAGAAATCCGCCGACTACAGGTAAAGGTACTACATCTGCAGGTTTTTCTTTTTCCACCCCATTGAATGCTTTCAGAGCTACTTCAGCAGCAGAGAAAAGATCTTGCGGTTTTTCCACGTACAATGCCTCCCTCGCTTTTTGAAACGCGGTCGCGAAGGGAATCCCCTTGCCTCTACGAGCAGTTTTTTTCTTAATTGATTTTTTCTTAAACTTCTGCATGACCGTACAGCACAAAGTCTTTGACAATACTAAGGATTGAATCAGAATGTTAAGTATATTTATATATGTTACGCTATACTATAACTGCCATCATTTAGTTCCCACCCGTCATTGAGTCAACACGTGTCTAGAGCTACATAAAGATTATTAACAATAATACCGTATTTAAGAAAAACAGTGCCGTATTTAAGAAAAACAGTGCCGTATTTAGAAAAACAGTGCCGTATTTTAGAAAAACAGTGCCGTATTTAGAAAAACAGTGCTGTATTTTAGAAAAACAGTGCCGTATTTAGAAAAACAGTGCTGTATTTTAGAAAAACAGTGCCGTATTTAGAAAAAACAGTGCTGTATTTTAGAAAAACAGTGCTGTATTTTAGAAAAACAGTGCTGTATTTAGAAAAACAGTGCTGTATTTTAGAAAAACAGTGCTGTATTTTAGAAAAACAGTGCCGTATTTTAGAAAAACAGTGCTGTATTTAAGAAAAACAGTGCTGTATTTTAGAAAAACAGTGCTGTATTTTAGAAAAACAGTGCTGTATTTTAGAAAAACAGTGCCGTATTTTAGAAAAACAGTGCTGTATTTTAGAAAAACAGTGCTGTATTTTAGAAAAACAGTGCTGTATTTTAGAAAAACAGTGCTGTATTTTAGAAAAACAGTGCCGTATTTTAGAAAAATCAGTGCTGTATTTGAAAATAAAGACCGTTATCGCTTAAGCTAATTATTAAAAATATATCTTAACCATGGATTTGAACAAGTTGGACAAGGATGTGAGGCGTAAAATAAATGAAGCTACCGATAGTATTCGAAAAAAATACCAGGATTTAAAGAAGCAGCAACGTGAGAATGGCGAGCTAGAGTTTGACACGAATGATGATCAGCGCTCAGAAGATAAGCGGAGTTTGCATGAAGATCCAAACATTCTTCAACTCCTTGATAAACATTCGCGTAGTGTAAAAAAATTATATGATTCAATAAAAGCTGGTCGTTATGAGAATGCTGTTATATTGGAAAATACTTATAAACCTTTGGCAAAAATAATATCCAAATCAATACAAAACACTCAATCTGGTAAACAACCATTTATACCAAAGTCCTTAAAAAGACGTCAAAGCGAAAATTTTACCCATACAGTAATAAAGAAAGCACGAACTCCTCTTAACTTTGCCAGTCCCGTTAAAAAACAAGACGATATAGTTGAACAAGAAGAAGAATATATGGATGATGAGCCGTCGGAAGATGATCAAATGATGGAAGAAGGCGAAACAGAGGAAACTGATTTAAACAGAACTATCTATGAGCACCAACCTGAAGAAAGTTACTTTGATGATGATGACTTTAGAGTCGACCCACAATTTAATCCTGTTCAGATTGATAGTATTCCGGAAGAATCCTTTCGAGAATATCTAGATCAGTATGATCCACTACCTAGAGAATATGTGGAAGGTTTTATAAAAGATACGGAAAACGAGTACGATCGAAACTATTTAAAACATGATATGACTACTGATCATTTAACTTTCGGTGATTCTCGACTTGAATTTAACGGCCCAGATATTTATGTTAAAGGGGAAAAATTTATTGGAACTCCTGGTCTATATGAACTTATATTCAAGACCAATCCGTTAAAAAACAAATTTACAGCACTAGACGAGCGAGCATTTGCAAAATTGGTTTTGCTAACGAATGCTAGTAAGAGAAATTTTGATGAAAACGAACAGCATGCTGGCAACAGAGGTGTCAAGTACATGTTAACAATTAAACCATTACTCGAACGTATAAAAGAGGAGCGAATAAGAAAACAAAAAGAACGCGATAAACAGTTGCGAATTACAAGAGCACAAAATACTCAAGGCTATGGTTTACCACACAAGAATAAATATATTAACCAGAAGGATATCTCGAAGGCGGCTTCTTTGATGTCTGCTAGCGCATCTCATGACCTCGAACTGCATATTTTGCAGGCGTTTCATGAGCGTACCTAAGAAATTAACATGTTTAGGCGCCTATCTCTTAAAAATATATTTTAATATTATTATAATGCATTTTATAACATCTATGCAATCAAATAAAATAGATGCTTTAATAATATGTCGTATTAAGATATATTAATAATTATTATGAAATGTGTCTGTCCATTTAATTAAATAACTAATTGGAAATTGTTCACAAGGATGTAAAAAACTATTTTTAAACGGTTTTACTTGACCTGTTTGTTATTTATTTGGAATTATTTTTGGGTCAAATCTAGTAATTGAAATTTGACCCGCCTTCCTGACGACCGATCGATCTGAAATTTGGTACACTTCCTTAGTCTTGATGACAATACAATATAACATATTCTTTATGATTGTAAATCCAACATGGCCGCCGATACAAAATGGCGGATTACATATTACTTTACTACAACCTCAATATGGGTATCAAATTAAAGGGCTTTATTGGTAGAATAGAACTCACTATGAAAAAAATAAAATCCAAGATGGCCGCCGCCACAAAATGGCGGATTATTTTTTTTTCACAACTACCTCAATATGGGTATCAAATGAAAGGGCTTGGTTGGTAGAATAGAGCTCCCTATAAAAAAATAAAATTCAAGATGGACGCTGCTGCAAAATGGCGAATTACATATTTTCCACAACTACTTCAATATAGAATCGTTGGTTAGTTCTGGTTAGTTATAGTAAGGCGAACTCAATAGAATGAGAAGTATCAACTAACAACAAAACTAAAAACTTGAAAATAAATTATGTAAAAAAACTTTTTATGTTAAACGGTTTTATTGTACTAAAAGCTAAAAATAATTCGGTAAGTCCTAGCTACCAGATCGCACCAATCTTCTCATCAATCTGGGGTGTTGATCAGACAAATAATAAAATCGTTGGGCAATTGACATTTCTATCATAATATTTACTCTGGATACGCTTCAGTTTTTTAAAATATGTATTGTATAATTTACACAAGTGACTATTTATTTTTCCATATGACAATTTTTCTATTTTTAACATTTTTGAAATTCTTGTTTATACATTTGAGTGTATGGAATAATCTAACTCTACCAAATAATTTAATTAAATAATTAATTGGAAAATTTTCACAAGGATGTAAAAAACTAGTATTTTTGCAGATATTTTCAAACTTTTGAATTAATTTTTTTGTATTACAATACTTTCAAAATTTATTTGAAATAAAGTTTCTAATAATGAAATAAACTTTACGAAGTCATTGTGAGGCATATTCAAATTTCCAAATACGTCTAAATTAGCATTTTTATATGCTTTATGGTAACAAAACAAAGTCGTTTCATCTAGATCTTAATATGCCTTTGAATATGCCTCACAAATTTCGCAAGAATGTACAGCTAAACATTTTTAATTAGATATCCAGCAAAATATCTTACGAAATTAGTTTCTAGCAGTGTATCTTTTTGGTAACTTGTGTCAATAATAATTGGTATATCCGCTCTTTCTGACACTGTTGGAGGTTTAATAATAGGAAAATTATCATTCTGTTTAATTACATCGGATACTCTTAGAAGCAAATTAATTCATATCATTTTCACAGTTTTCTGTGCCAGAGTTAAGCAATCTGACACAAAAACTTTTCTAAAACTTGTTTGGAATTGTCTTGCAGTTGGATTGACGCAATTTGTATTTTGCTGTCTTATAATGCCAAAAAAATTTTCCAATGGATCCTGATTTAGTCGTCTAGTAAAAAGAAAATGAGCTTTTTTTGTTTGAAGAAAATTCCATAAATTGATAATAGAATTAATACTAATTTTAAAACCAGTAATAAATTTCATTTTTTCGTAACATCTTCATTTAGATCATTAAATACTTTCAAATTTTCAAACATTGACAAAGCCTCATTTAAGAAGTCCAATTGAAAGTCAAGACCCCGGAAAAATCACTAAACAGAATATTATAGTCCAGAAAAATAAAACGTATCGCAATAAACTATATAAAATACATTGACCGTTACCGAGTCGTTGCTTCGCCTTTCACTACTGCACTGGCAATTTCGGTTTAGAATTTCGGTTTAGTAGCCCTCGAAGGTCACAGCCTGCGCCGCTCAAGGTAAAAGAGATATCCTTCTGGTTAATATATTTATTCTTGTGGTTTACCAAATTGATACTAAACATAAAATATTTAACAATAATAAAACTGATTATATTTACTGGGATGATCCAAATGAGCTTGTGGATAGATTAAGATTGTTAATGGCTAGCAAGCAAGTGGGTAATAATAACCACCAAAATGAGATTATGAGTATTATTGAAGAGTTAAAGGAAGCCGATATTATTGAATAAAAAGAGTTGATTTAGTAACATAACATCATTTTCAAGATGACTCTCGACAAATTCGGACGTAATTTAACTCATCCATATCATTTAGCAAAAAAGCTTAAAACAGAAGATGGTGTAAAGGATAAGCCCGAAAACAACTTGTATGGCTACATGAATATTATGTTGGTTTGCGAAAAGGGTTTGTCAAAACATCTTTTTATAAATGGCACAAAATTTGATTACTACAGGTTTCCCATTACAAGTGGAATTATTGAATATGTTAATATCGATACACCTGTTAAAACGTATATAAACGCAACAGCATATGAAAAACCAAGTGAGTTGTTACACCAGAAGTTAAATTTAAATGATTATATTTTATTTTTAGGAGATAAATTACGAACACGTACCAAAATACATGTTGAGTTTATAATTAAATATCCTATTTTATAAGGTATTATTCTAAGAATTATTTAGCAATATGGCAACAATGTATTTTTTAATTTAAAAATAAATGCTTTATGCAATCACTGCTTATTATTTATATAAGGCATTATTCTAAGAATTATTTAGAAATATGGCAACCATGTATGTATTTTTTATTTTATAATAAATGCTTTACTACAAACACTGCTTTTTATTTAGTTACCACTGTTTTTTACCGTTTATTATCTAACCGCAGCTATCTTTGTTATTGTTGACGGATGCTTTGACCTTGAAATTACAAGGGGTACGTTCAGAAACCATCTATTAGGGTAAACTGCTCTCTGATTGGTTAAAAATAACGGCCGGGGGCCGTAATTCTTAGAATTTTAGGCTTATCATGTGACAAGTTTGACCTTGAAATTATTTGCCGTTAGCAACTATTCTTTGTTCAAGTTTCATTATTCTAAGTTTAATAATAAGGCCGCTATGATTGATTTTGCTATGGGGTTACCGTCCTAATCGCTCATTGATGTCTCTCGTCATATTTTAAACAGCTGTAGCGCCCTTATGGCTAAAGATGGCGTCATGCGGTTTTCGCTATTCGATAGGTATGACGTAATACTATATTTAAAAAATTTAAACCATGTCCCGATGACTCATCATCAAGGTTAAATAGCGATTTTAGTCGATAGCGCCCGAACGGTATGACTTGGAATTTTCGCGTTTGCGCAAATCAATTTATGACCATAGCGCAAGTATCCTACGCATGGCGGCCATTTTCCTAGTCACGTGATTTTTGACATATGACAGGTGACAGGTGACATTTGACAGGTGACAGATGACATTTATGGTTTGACAGATAGTAGGGACCACGCCCTAAATAACGCGTTGCGCAAGATTCCTAAATTTCGAATGACGTCAGAGATTTTGAGATAATAAGCTCCACCGGTGGACGGAGGATGGTAAACTCTCTATCTCTCCCTACTTTTATTGAGTTTAGAAAATTTAAAAACTTATCTAAATTTCTCTCTGTGCTA
>JACEGR010005435.1:0-73374 GCA_014170235.1 Listronotus bonariensis
TAATTAATTTATGTTAGCTGAGGCTAAGTATAAAGTGTACCAATAGAAAATAAAATTCTGTTTTTTGCCTTTCTTGTAGTGCCCATAATCAGCTTTTCAAAAAATAATGACAGTGACTTCAAATAAAATTACATTTAAATGATGTAATACCAGTATTTTTTTCCTGGGCAAATTTTTCATTTGATTATTTATACATTAAAACAAAATGCTCTCAACTAAAAATATAATTTAACCGTTAAAAAAAAAAGAAAAAGTGATTATTGAATGTTTACGGTTGGGGGTCAGTTGACCCCACACGCGCTACTTACGTTATAAAAAGGCACCCGCCTACTTAAGGCTTAAATAACGCAATTGACCTTTCTAAAGCTAAGTTCCCACGAAGGCTTAACATTTCTAGTATAGTGGGTGTCGGATGTTTAAATGATGTTTAACCTATCTTTGCTTTTCTATTTCTTTTTTAATGAAAAACATAAATAAATCACGAAGTGTGTGTATTATTTTCTAAAACAATTTATAATAATTACATAATTTAAAAATGACGTTATTTATGAACATCTGCGCCAATGGCAGCATCATAACCTGTTTGCCAACGTTTATATACATTTTATTTTACTTTAAGAAATATTTTTAAGGTACGTACAACAGCATCGTCTTATATCAATCATTCTTCTATAAGAAGTCTGAAGATATGTTTTGACAAGCATAGATTGATTATAATGCTTCGCATATTTATTAAATATAATACGGGCTTGTTTCTTTTAAATATTGGCAAATGCATGAAAAATATGGAAATAGGTTTTATCAAATAAATCATTCAGAAGCTTTTTTACATTTTGATTTTGTAAAGCCTGGATAAAAGCCCAGCTGGAAGATACTTTAGCTAAGCTTTTTATATATATATATATATATATATATATATATATATATATATATATATATATATATATATATATATATATATATATATATATATTTTAATTATTTTGTTTTAATTAATAAAAAATATACAGCGTATCCCAGGATAGATGTTACAAGAAGACAAATGAACCAAAAATTTTTGAATTTTAAATTGGCATTTTGAGAAACTGGTCGCACGGTCTTAAGCTTAAAAATACAAAATGTTACTCGGTTTGGTATTATACAGGGCAAGTTATAAGTAAAAATATAAAAAATACTCAAGAGTAAAGTATTTTTATGTTTAAAAATATAACAAAATTTCAGTTAAAATGTAAAGTTAAAGCACTAAAGAAATAATAATTGGTCAATTTTTTTACATGTTTTGCATTAATACTTAAACACTCGACAAGACGAAGCAAATTTTACAAAAATCTTTAATAATATATTTTTCTTTTTCGCTTCTTCTTGTCCAGTAATTAAGTTTTAATGCCTTATGTAAAAAATTAGAAAAACTTTTTACTCAATGCTTATAACCTTTAAATTTTGCTATAAAATTTAATTTTCACAACATTTACACATACAATTTTGTTATATTAAAAAAATATTATTTCTTTACTCTTACCGTATTATCATAAGGTTCAAGCACATGTTCGGGTATTGGACTAGGTGGGTTTCTGTGGCTCTAACCCTTACGATTTTTGCACAATGTTTAAAAATTGCATGTAAAACATCGTCGTAAAGTTTACTGACAAAAAAGTGACCCATTTGCCCAGTCCGACACCCAAAACATTTGACATTGACGTGCTGGATTAAAGTGCCGCTTCCATATATGACGGAATGAATATTCGTAGTAGACTTGTCAAAAGAAATACCCCTAAAATTTTTTTTAACATAAAGTCTATTTCATTACTGACCTGGGGACTATGATTAATAGACATACACTTTTTACATTTTAAAAATAATTCACATTTTTTGTGTTTTTTTCTTAAAAAAATATAAAAGAGATACAGGGTTAGTTAAATTACGACTAAATTGCGCATTTTTATGCTAAACAATATTCCGTTTAAAAATTCGCAAATTTTCCGGAATTATCCGGAAAGAACCAAAATTGTTGCGAAACTGTTTTTTTTTTTTTTAATTTTATTTAAAGAGATATTTTAAAACAAACGATACATTAATAGACCAGGGTAGATAATTTTTAAAACGAAAAAAATTATTGTAGAATAAGACCCATTGTAGAAGGTAGAAAATATAACATAATTTATAGAAAAAATAAATTCTACTCAATCTAAGGTCGGGTAGGGAAAAAAAAGTTAAATCGCAAAGTTGTAGGCAATGTAAAAATGTACAACTTTTGTATTTAGCTTTTTTACATAACCTTACAATTTATGTGAAAATTTTAAAAACCATGTTTTTATTATTTTTTATTTTTATCTTTTACAAAAACAATTACTTTTTTACAAAATTTGGTGAAAATGTACCTTATTTGTCCTAAATATACTGTAATTTTTGGTTTTGAAATATTTATTTTAATACATTTTGTTGACTTAATATTGAAAAGGTAGCCTTATGTTCAATCGAAAATTCACGTGTTAAAATATCAGCATTTTCAAAAAGTTGGTAAGCTTTTTGTTCGTTGAAATCTCTACTTTCCGATGGTGTAAAAACAGTATACATTACTACAGTAAATTTTCTTAGAAAATGAATTTCTATATAACTAGTTATTTTGCCGAAAAACGACAAAAACATTTTTTACCCTTAAAAACTCCCCTTCCACTTTCCGGACCCCAAATTGCCTGTAATTTATTTTATTATAGTGGATGATAATGTTTTGGCTTGAAACGTCGCATACCGTCTCAACCCGACTTGGAAAGCAAACGCAGAGCGATGCAGATATCTCTTTTACAGGATCTCAATTTGATATTGGATTGGGGCGCCAAAAATCCCGTTCAATTTAATGCATCCAAAACACAATCGTGTTCCTTGTCGCGAAAAAAATCATCAAACACTCATCCTTTGCTTATGAGTGGCCAGGTTTTGCAGAGCGGGGACACATTTAACCTTGTGGGCATCACATTTGAGAATAACCTTAACTGGCATAAACACATTGTATCTATAGCCACCGCGGCTTCAAAAAGCTTGGATTTCTTTTCCGAGCCAAAAGTATTTTTCTCCTTCCAATTTATACACTTTGTATGTGTCCCAAATTCGACCCTCTCTGGAATATTGTTCTCATGTCTGTGGAATGGCATCCCCTACAACCCTCAGCATTCTTGATGCCATTCGTCTTATTAATGATCCTTCACTTAATCAAAGACTTCCTTCTCTTGCTCATCGTCGAGCTGTGAGGAGATCTATCGCTCTTCTATAGATACTTTTACGGCTTCTGCTTCGACGAATTGTCCAGTATAGTCCCTCCTCTTGCAGTTCCCAACAGAGAAACTCGTGGTGCCGCGCGTATGCATCCCCATACAGTTCAATTGGACAGGCCCCGAACTTCCCATTTCGTTCGTTCTTTTATCCCTAGAGTTTCTAGACTGTGGAACCTGCTGCCAGCGGAGGTCTTTCCTTTCCCCCAAATCTTCAAGTTTTTAAGTCCCGTGTTAACAAACTTCCTTTTACCCTGCTTAAGACACCCACGGTACGTTAGTATTTAGGCTTTCAGCCTTCGTGGATTGTCCAAAAATAAAAAAAAATAAAGGTAAAGGGTGATATATTGTTGGATTTAGAATTTAAATACGATTTTATTGAGTTTAAAACCAAATATTTCGCCTGTTTAAAAAACAAAGTTGATAGTGGTGGCTTAAAGACAAAACGTCGGATCTTAAATTTAGTGACATCATTTTATAGAACGGAAAAAGTGGTAATGTTAATGTGTCGTTTGTTATTTTATGTTATGTTAAAATATCTCTTTAAATAAACCGAGAAAAAAATAAAAACTGTTTTGCAAAGTTTCGTTTTTTTCCGGATAATTCCGGAACGGTTGCGAGATTTTAAATTTTTAAAACAAAATATTATTATGGCATAAAAATGCGATACTATTGCCCCAACTCTGTATCCTCCTACCGTTTCCGAGATCATAATGGTTTTTACTCGAATTTATAACAGCCTGTATATTCAATAAATTATTGTTTTTTTAGTCAGCCTTTTATCGGTTCTTTTTAAACAAAATTATTTTATTTCTAATGGAAAAACTTTATTGAATATCTAATAAAACACCTCTATCTGTTAATAAAGCCATCCAATTCCGACACTTTTGACACCCTAGAAGCGATATTATCTTTCGAAATTAATCACGGACTTACGATTTCAATTATAAATGTTAGACTACGGTATCCGTTATGTCAAGAACTCCTGAGCCAGACAGGACTACGTTTTAGACGTTGGTTATAATTCAGTGTATTTGTCACTTTGAGGCCCAGTGTGTCGTGAAAAGTAAAATATACCCAAGCAGCAAACTGACGTCATTAAGAAGTCATTTTTAAGTCTATTTTTGGTCATAGGACGTCATTAGGCCAAAATTATGACGTTATTTTAACGTCATTTAATTGACGTATTTTCGACGTCATTTTAGTGACGTCTTTATCGTCATAGCTCATAAAAATCTAATGACGTCATGTTTAGAAAACCCGCCAGAATAATTTTGTGACATTATATAATTCGTGTCAAAATCCAACCGTCATATCATATGACAGAAAAATAAGACTAATAATTTTACAAAATTGAAATAGGAAAAAACTCTACCGATAGATAGCGTAATGGACAATAAACTACTTCGTTTTGAAAGAAATATTTTCGGCTAGTGTAAAAATCTGCATCTCCAGGTTGGACAGTGTCCCGAGAGATGCGACCTTGCATTACTTGCTTGCAAGGAAATTGCAAACAGTAAGGAGTGTTTCCTATTTCAATTTTCAAATAAAATATCATATTAATTTAGCTTTTAAAAAAAAGTATATGCGTCAAATTAAAAACGTCATTAACGGGACATCTTTTGCCTGTGGCTTAGGAAGGTCAATTTAACGTCATTTTGTCGTCATCTTATGACGTCTTTGCTGATCAAATGTGACCAAAAGTTACTAAAAGAGAGACGTCAGCTTGCTGCTTGGGTAGATCACTGCTAAGTGCATATATTATTTTTAAATTTAACTTTAAGGATGATGTACCGGTGTCAAGTTATAAATTTACGCCCCTTAACTTTTTATGTTTTATTTTACCAAATAATTAAAAATATAAGTGTGTTAAAGCCATTTTGTCGTTACTAAATTAGTAATTAGATTTTTACTATCTCTTAAGATATACAGGGTACGACAAAAAGCATGATTTTTTTAAATGAAACACCCTCTATATTATTGCCCCATTAAAAAATCTTTCAAAAACCTTTAAAAAATACCACGTTTCATACATCTATCTCAATTAGTTTTCAAAGTATGGCCATGCAAATCAAAATAATTAATTTTTAATATCTATTAGAAACGTTATAAACTTACTTTCCCCTAACTTTTTTATTTTTTAACGTATTAAAGAAAAAACACCATTTTGTTAGAATACTTTTGTAATATCTGTATCTTTCTTTAGAATTCTTTTTTCTCTTAAGATATACGAATAAAAGTATGATTTTTAATTGAAACACCCTGTATATTTAATCACCATTTAAACGATAATTTAAAGGGCGTTACAAAAATACCATACTTTATGGGACTATCTTTAATGGTTTTGGAAATATGGCCACAAATAAAATTATTGAGCAATTATTGCCATACCTACATACATAATTGAAATTTACACTTATTCCTTAGATTTGGATAACCATATTTCCGAAACTAATAAAGATAGATATATTAAATGTGGCATTTTTTAAAGCTTTTTAAAATATCTTTTTACTAGTGATATAATATACAGGGTGTTCCATTTACAAATCATACGTTTTGTCCAACTCTGTATATTTTAGGAGATATTTAAAATGTAATTATTGATTTAGAAACTACAAAATTAACCCAACAAATAGAAATAATTATTTATTTGTTCGATAAAAAATAAAAAAGTTTAAGGGATGTAAATTTGACATCCGGCACATAGCAGTAAACATTTTATAAGAGAGAAAAATACATAGTAGGTAACTTAACCTAACCTAACTAACGTTTTCTAGAAATATTTAGTACACTTCTTAACTAACATATTTAACCCAATAACAAAATGTTATATTATTGAGAACGTGTACATTGTTATACTCAATCAGAAGGTACATGAACTGTTGTTTCTAAAAAAAAATAATGTACGCTACTGATTTTCTTGACATTTTTATTTTAATAAAGCAAATAGAATTTTTTGTTTTTTTG
Organism: Listronotus bonariensis; assembly: GCA_014170235.1. Lineage (NCBI taxonomy): Eukaryota > Metazoa > Arthropoda > Insecta > Coleoptera > Curculionidae > Listronotus > Listronotus bonariensis. Next base: position 6,234 of record JACEGR010005435.1, read on the forward strand.
TTTTTAATATTTTTAAGTAGCTTGCTTAGCTTTTTTTTAAAAAGCGCCAGATTGCATATTTCTTGATCATATGTAAAAGATTGGAATAATTTTTCTTTAAAAAATTACGTGTTATAATTTTTTATTAGAAATTATGTAAAACCAACAAAAATACTTTATTAAATATCGTTTATTTTTAGGCTTTCAGATTTTACTCCAATAAGAAGTGTTTTTGAAAAGTTTATCACCCTGTATCTTGAGAACAAAAATTTTGCAGACCAATGATTAAATACACTTTTCTTCATAAAATTAGCTTATAAATAGAACTTTAATTTGTTTACTGCAATTAGGTAACTCCTGTATGTTAATAATCATTATTTTATGTTAAATGTAAGACAAATTTTTTTGATAAATCTAAAATTTAAAATTTTGATATAAAAATAATTTTATTTTATTTTTTTATATATTTTTATTTTAATATTTTTATTATTATTATCATATTATATTAATAAAGAAAATTTGACATAAAAAAATAAAATAAATATTAACACAATTTCTTTTTTATTAAAAATCAAATTAGTTTCTTGGCATTTTAATAATTCTATTATTATCATTTATACATATTTTATTTTAACTCTTAAGGAATACACTTAGAGGTATTAAAATTAACCTTATAATAGTAATTTATCTAACAAGTGCATAAAGTGATTTTTTTACGAATAGGAAGTTTGGCATAGGCGAGTGCGGCAATCCCATGAGTAAAAAAGCAAAAACACACTTTATGTATGTGTTACATACTACATTTTTCTACGACCATATAAAAATTTCCCAAATTACCAGTTTATACATGTTTCATTTATTTAAATCATTAATTAATTTGCAAAAAAAAAATCATAGCCTCCTTATTTTTTAAAAGACAATTATCCTCTTTATACTATATGTCGTGATTTCATTTAAGAAAATGGTATATACTTAGTTTGTAGAAATAATACTAAAACAGTATAAATTCCTTTTAAATTTTTTAGTCATCTAAATTCATTATTACTATTAATTTAAATAATTTCTATTAAATTTATCCGCAAACTGTCAAATTTTAAAACTGGTGACACATAAACTAAAAGTAATATTGACAAAATCAAAGGTAACTTGACCGTTTGGTTCAGTTGATGTCGCGTTTACTGTTACATTGTATACATTGATATTTAAGTTTATTGTTGTAAGCATGGAAACAAGACACTAATTCAAACTGTAAAAAAAGCTCTGAAGTGTTAAAAAAAATGTAATTTTTTAACATTTTATGTAGTGTACTAGAATGGAGTAATTTAACTTCATGTTAACGATTTAAAAAACTGCATTTTTTAACGGCCGTGAAAGAAGTATAATTTATGAGTTTTCAATATTTTTTTATTTAAAATTAACTACAGTAAGTCAGCATGTGTATGTATCCAAAATAGGTTTTCTAAGAAGAATTTTCTAAAATATTAATAAAACGCCGGACCATTTTTTTTTTATTTACCAGCATAATTTATATATAACATGTCTTAGAAGAAAATAAGATAAGACATTTGTATACACGACCGTTTAAAATAAATATTTATGAGACGTCTGGTAAAATATTTGTAGTGTATCGTCTCAAGAATATAAATAATAACGAATCAGCAATATTTATTACTTTTAGAAAGTAAATTTAAAACACTTGTTATGTCCAGTTATTTTTATTTTTCTATAAAATTATGACTATTCTTAAGGTACTTTTATTTCAAAAACACCTGAACAACAAATATATTACGTTGGTTCCAAAAGTCAGTAGCCATTGTGACTTACTAGGTATTTTTTCAATATATAGTACCTAAATATAGCAACTTGTATAAGCATTAATTGTCTATGCGGCAATACTGTTCTAATCATTTTTCTTTTTGTATACAGGGTGTTCCAACTCTATTTGATACACCAAATAATTTCAACCCTGTATACAAAAATACAAAAATAAACTTAAATTTAAAAGGATGTTTATTTTTATACATTTTTTTAGTGGTAGTACTAGGTATTATACAAGGTGCCTCAAAAACAAGATTTTCATTGGCATGTAGGTTTTTTTAAATAGACCACCATATATGTTTTAAAAAATTTTGTGACTCTGTATTAAATTCTATACCAAAAATATATGACACACTATACGTCAATTAGTGCTGGTTTCTGAGATATCAGCAGTATGTTGATAAACACATTGACAATTAAAAGTTAAAAAAGATAAGACTATTTTGGTTTTAAGTATTTTTAAATAATTCTGTTACTGTCAGAGTGACAAATAATATAATAACAAGTAATTAATTACCTTCCATTCTAAGAATTACTAATAGGTATGTCAGCAATTTGATTTATTTTTAGACATATGTTTACTGAACTGCATTAAAAAGCAACATTACGTTAATTATGACGGGTTTTGAGTTAGCTTAGTAAATATGCATCTAAAATAAACTAAATAACTAATTTACCAATTTTTTTGTTTTGACATCCCACGAAGGTCTATGCCTAAATACCAGAGTACCGTGGGTGTCGGGTTATTAGATGTTTAACCCATCATTCCCCTGTTCCGTCAACGTTGTCCAAGCACTGAAACATGCAATTGCATTTTACAGCACCTTTAGACAACGCGGTCGTTGATCTTTAAATAACTACTACCTAAATATGTCTCCCCGCTGGGAATCAGACCGCCGACCTCTGGCTTCGAAGATCAAAGCTCTGTCCACTAGGCCACGGGGAGACATAGACATATTAGTAGTTATTGCAATAAAAGGTAATTAATTACATGTTATTATATTATTTGTCACCCAGATAGTGAGAGGAATTATTTAAAACATAATTAAAACAAAACATTTTCTGCTTTCTTTACATTTAATTGTTAATAAGTAACTCAGCACGCTGCTGATATCTTAAGAACCAGCAATAAATGACGTATAGCTTGTTATATATTTTTGATGCAGAATTTAGTGTAGAGTCAAAATTTGTTAAAATTTATAGGGTATTCTATTTAAAAAAAACAACTTGACAATAAAAATTATGTTTTTGAGACACCTTGTATATGACCAAGTACTGTCTGTAAAAGAGGGTATCCAAATAAACATTTTTTATTTTAAGTTTATTTTTGTATCTTGTACAGGGGGCGAAGTAATTTAGTGTATAAATGTAGTTGGAACACCCTGTATACAATGTCTCCACGAATAAAGGGAGTTCTTGTTTTTTTTGCCTATTTTAATGAAAATGTTAATTTTTACATTATTCATTGACATTTTTCAAAATACTTGTCCTAAGGTAGCGAATTAAAAAAAAGACTTAAAATTAATAAAATTTCTGTTAAATTTTGTCCCCTCTAGGTCATTTTTAGGTTGTAATTCGTAATGTAAAAAATTGACAATTACATTTTTATTCTTTTTGCCTAAAATTCCATTCTTTACATAATTTACTTATACAATTTTGTTTTATTTTTAAAACTAAAAGTAGTTAGTTCTTTGGCATTTTTTATATTTTTAGTTATAACTAATATAATACCAATTAAAGTAAAATTTTGTACCGTTTTTGGACCCAGCGACCAGTTTTCCAAAACTTTTTTGAGCGGATATATGTCGCCGCTATATAAAGAATTCATGTATATCCCCTGCCACCAAATAAAAATGTGCTTTAATAATGTGATTGTACACATAGCCCGGTTTTTGTGAAAAAGTCACTTACATCCTTTTGCGTCTGAACGCCTCATTTATCCTCTTGTAACACCTAAACTATGACACCCTGTAGAAACCACGAATTTTTTTCAAATTAAAATTTCCATATTTTATATTTTTTTTTATCAATAAAAATAGGGGTAAGTTTGTAAAAGTTGCGTATTTCAAAAAATGTTGTTTTAAAGATATTTTAAAGCTGTAGATTTACCTTACTTACTAAGCTAATTTAGAGCCAGTTTAATAGGAATATTATACATACTAACAAATGTTTCATAGGAGAAATTATTATATTTTTGGGTCTGAATTTTTCATTTCTTGACAATTAAATATGTCAAAAATCATTAGACTTAAGTATGTGACATGATACACAAAATATGCTTAGAATCTCGTGTAAAATTCGAAAATGTAATAGTATACAGGGTGTAATTTAATTGATGGCTAAAAACACAAGGTTTGGTCCCTTAGCTTATTTTAGGAAGAAAAGTTTATATAAACATAATAAACCTCTTAACTTATAAGCTACAGTGTTAAAATTTTAAGAAAAAAATGGTTTTCCCATCATACCTTTTAAACTGTTGTAGATTTTTCATGAAATTTAACACAAAACTACTAAGCACCAAAAGGATTTTTGTAACATGGCGCATTTTTAAGTATTTCAACCAGGAGTGCCCGTACGGTACACTAAAAATTTTCAAGAAAAATATGGTGCGTCATTGCTTTTCTAAAAATAAAAAATAAATTAAATTCTCATTTATTTTGCAATACATTTGATCTCTTAACTTTGCACTCTTCTCGCAAAAATAGGGCACCAGCCTACTAAACTGCTGGACATTTAAAACGGAATATTTGAAATTTTAGGTAAAACTTTAAACTTAATTTTCTCAAAAACTACAAAAACAATTTTAGTGCGGTTTTCGGCAAATTTGGACGCAATTATTAGTTTTTACGATTACCTACATTGCAGCCTTAATATTAAACTTACCTGTTATATACAGAATGGTAAATGTGACTTTGTTTTTTTGGGAAATTTTGTTGTCTTGGAACTTTTTAAATAAAAGAAATTTTTAAATCTTAATATTTATTAATAATAGATTATCATTTGTAACAAACAATTTTGGGCAGATTTTTGATATTCCTCGCAAATCTAACAATATGATGTTTTTACTAAAAAAGTGTCGTATCAGCGTTTTCACCCTGTATAACACTAAAACACTTTTAGTTCTATAACCTCATACTATTTGACGTTTTAAGCAAAGAGCAATACCTCTTTAATGTTTTGAAAAACTTTTTATACAGAGTGGACAAAAAAGTAGATCTATGTGTAAAAGTTTTTTAAAATTATTTCTTAATTTTTGTTTTCTCTTATGCCATAAACTACAGAATTAGCTTGTATAAATTCTAAAAGTAAAAATGGTAAACCTGGCAACATGGCAAGTATCAGCAACAAATTGGACATTCTCCGAAACCCCCAAGTAGTAAATATTTTAAGTTTTGATGAAACCGGTTCTGAAATATAAGACAGTTTTCATACATTACGATAATCTTTTATATTATATCCAAGCATTAAACAACCATACAACAAAGAGCATTATTACGCAAACTAAGCAACGCAAATAAAAAAATAAAAAACCGTTTCGGTATTTGGATCCCTAGAAAAGATTTACTTTTTGCCCCCCTGTAAAAAGTTTTTAAAACATTAAAAAGATTTTATATTTTGCTGAAAACATCAAACAGTAGAATTTTATAGGACTAAAAGTCAGCGTTATACAGGGTGATAACGCTAAAATGTACACTTTTTAGTAAAAAATCATATCTTTAGATTTACAAGGAATATCAAAAGTTTGCGAAAATTGTTTGTCACAAATAATTATTATCTTATTATTATAAAATTTTTTAACATACAAAAATTTCTTTTATTAAAAAAGTTACAGAACAACAAAATTTTCCAAAAAAAAACGTTATATTGACCACTCTGTATATAAGTGGAAGTTTAATACCAAAGCTGCAATGTAGGTAATCATAAAGACTAATAGTTGCGTCCAAATTTGCCGAAAACTGCACTAAAATAATTTTTGTAGTTTTTGAGAAAATTAAGTTAAAAACCTAAACCTAAAATTTAAATTATTCCGTTTGAATGTCCCGCAGTTTAGTTTAAAATAATTTTGCTATACCAAAAATGCATTAAAAACGGTTTTTATTTTTTTGTACCCGAAAACTGTTTATTTAAGAAAGTTCAAGAGATCAAATTTGTTTTAAAATAATTGGAAATTTTAAAAATAATTTTTGTTTTTAAAAAAGGCAATGGCGTATCAAATTTTTTAAAAAAATGTCCAGTATTATTCTTGTACGGACGCCACTGGTGGAAATAATTAAAATTTACTTTTTAATAAAAAGAAGCCTATTTGTGCTTAGTAGGTTCATGTTAAATTAAATGAAAATATCCTAAAGAGTTTTAAAGTTAGGATAAAAAAACGATTATTTTTGTTTTAAATTTTGACACCCTGCAGCTTAGAAGTTAAGACGTTTAGAATATATGTTCATATGAACATTTCTTTATAAAAATAAGCGAAGAAATCAAACCCTATATTTGTAGTCATTATATAAATTACACCCTTTATAGGGTGTTCTATTTAAAATAAGCAAGTTGATACGCACTTTTGGTGCCGAAAGCCCCAGTATTGTAAGTTGTTTGTCATATAAAGATCAATATTATCTAAATCTTGCACCAAAGTTTTAAAATTGTATATATAAGTAGATTTCGAGGTTTTTTAATAGGACACTCACCACGAATAACCCTGTATATTAAACGTCGTTCTAATTTACCTTTTATTCGTTACACATGGACAGAATTATAATCGAATCAATAATAAATAATGCAGACTAAAAAACAGGACCATAATTTTTAAAATTTATTAATAATTAATACAAACTCATATGCGACCCAGAATAAATGTAATTTGTATTATTAAATTGTGAAATCAATTTAATGTAATTTTAGTCAATTAAATTTTAAATATTTAGTTGTAGTATTAAATATTCTTGGGGTAGCGTTTTGTAAATAATTATAATAAATGATTATTTGGACACAACGTAAATTTCACATTTAGCAATAAAATTTAAAATATTTAACATTTAACATGAAACGTTACATTTTTTCTTAATTTGAGTAATTTATAAACCAGGCTTTTTTAAAAACATAAATGAATATGGTAACAAAATTATTTTAACATTTAATTCATTTAACCATAGCAATTTTTCTACCAACTTGTGCGTCGCGGAACCTAGAAATCCTATGTTAATTTTAAGGGGTTAATTATTAGGCCCCTATACTTTTAAGAAAAAAAAATATAATATACCTTTTTCAAGAAACAAAAATGACAAACCCTCGTGCCAATTTAAAAAAAAAATTAATAAGCAAATCTTGAACTATTCGGGGGTAATATCTCTAGTGCATTTAATTTTTCCGGAAAAATTTGGAAAAACGAGTTTCTAAGTAATTTGTTTTAACAACTAGCATGAGCGAGAGTGGTTTTAAAAATCCGAGTCGAAGACAAGGATTTTTCACTTTGCAAATGCTATTTGTTAAAACAGATTACTAGAAATGAGTGTTCCGTACACGCATATTTTTATGTTTACTTAATATATATTCCTTTTTGTTCTAATTTTATTTTTATAATATAAGTGTTAATTACAATTATTTTCCAAATAATAATTAAATTGCAAAAGGATTTTCTTTTATTTTTCAATTTTTCTACGGTTATTTGTTTGCCGCGCTCTTTTAGCTTGGTCCGAGTCTATAGTATGTTTATGGGCTCGCCAAAATTGAATACAAAGCAGTACGATTTCGCTGCGAAGCTGCAAAGGGCCAGTGTGTCGCCTAAGGCTATCTCGTACCCGGATACCTCCATACAAGTTATCATTAGCTGGATCCAGACCAATAAGGTAAGACTTGGACCACTAATCGTCGTTTTTTTCTCTTAATTTAATTAATTAATAATTAAATTTATTAAACACTTTAAATCGAAAATTTTTTGAAGCAGATAATTAAAAAATGTTAATTACATACAATGAGTATTCCAACTTTTCCACAGGAAGAATTACATGCACGAGGGATATTTGGTAGAATTATTTCCTGACTTAAATAAAATAAACATTTTAATACAACAATAAAACAATAATTAATTAAAACAAAATAACTTGTAACTTGTCAAACTTGCATGAAATTTTTTCGATTTATTTTCCAGAAAAACTGCTGACAGCTAAATTAACAGTTGATAAGTAATTTTTTCACTTTGAATTTATGTTTGACATACCAACTCTTGATAGCGATTGGACAAAATTAATAGGAAGAAAATAATCGTATATAATATCATAAGAGAGAAAATTTTGCCGGCAAAATATTTCGATTGTATGATAGGTTGTTGCCTTGGCAATTTCGTGAATGACATTTTCAATAATAGCACGAGCTGAAGGCGAGTGGTATTAAATAAATGTCATGAACGAAATTACCAAACATGCAACAAACTTAAATAAAACAAGAGAAATATTTTGCCTAAAAAAATTTCTCGAATGATATTCGACAAGACTATTTCACGAGAAAAACAAGCCAAACTTTAAACTTAAATTAAAACTGATAAATTATAACATGGTATTATACTAACAAGGTAGGATTTTATTTTATAACAATTTATAATAAATGTACAGTTATTATAATTAAAAATGGTAATTTTCTAGAAACCTGCGGCAACTCCGATTTTGACGAAATTTGGTATACGGGGTTTTTGGGGCGCTAATCACGAATCTGAAAGAATATTTTGGCGGAAACGTTTTGTTCTTGAGATATTCATCATCAGGCTTGAAATTTAAATTAGTCCTATTTTTACAATATTTCCCCTTCTTTTTGCACACAATTCTTAATTTAAAGCTAAAGTGGCACACAACATTTGATTTTCACCTTTTTAAAACCCCGTTTTTACGTATTTTACATTATTTTTGCATTAAATTGCATAGCTATACTTTGAATCATTTCAATCCCAGTGTGCCATGATATGTGTATGTATGGTTGCCGCATTATCAAAGAAAAGCCACGCAATTTAATGCAAAAATAATGTAAAAACAGTAGAAAAACGAGGTTTTAAAGGGGAAAATCAAATATTTGCCACTTTGGCTTTAAATTAGGAATTGTGTGCAAGAAGGGAAATATGTAAAAATAGGACTAAATTAAATTTCGAGCCTGTGATGAATATCTCGAGAACGAAACGTTTCCGCCAAAAATGCTTTCAGATTCGTGATCAGCACCCCGTATACCAAATTTCGTAAAAATCGGAGTTGCCGCAGATTTCTAGAAAATCACCTAACAATAGTTTGTCCATTCTTTCCAATCAAAGACCTGGTTATGAGTTTGGTTAACCTGCAGCGATTAACACGTGGAACTCTATTACAAAGATTTCTGGAGCTTATAATTTCGCTTGTTCAAAAACTGGGACTGCTCCAAATGGATTTTTTTATTTTTGTGTATTAGGTGGAATATTTTTACATACTGCTTTTTAAATCTCTGACTCTGGCTTCCAAATCTCGCATTTTAATTTAAAGATTCATATTTTATTTTTAAAAATAGGCGACACTTGTCAAACTGACAATAGTTTTTTACCTCTTTTACTTTAACCTAACTAAGTTTTACCGCTGAAATACCATCATGTTGGTTTTATCAAGGGAGGAGCAGGTAGTAGTTTTGCCAGTAAACACAGGAGGTTGTTATGACATTTTGCCATGAAACACTCTAGTAAAATAGTCAATTAAATATGCTTGCAAAACTACCAAATTTTTGGTTCAGGTAAAATAAAACAGGCACCTGTAAAGTAAATATTGTCACTAACATAAGGAAAAATGTCAATAAATCAGTGACAGTTTTATAGCAAAATGTTTTCTGGTGGCTGCTGTCTGTTTGGTTTTTACCTAAACCGAAAATTTGATAATTTTCAAATTACATTCAATTGAATATTTCGAGATTCTTTTATTATTTTTTACCTAGGTACGAGGGTTTGTTAGATTGGTCTACTAAAAAACTTATTCTAAATTTTCTCTGTAAAATATACAGGGATTTAATTATTAGCCCCTTTAAATTTACATGGGATTTTCTATGTTCCACTGTGACGCACCACCCGGTATATTAAGAAACATTATGGTTATAATTGTGTTAGGCTGAGTTATTACATAAGGTTAAAAAAATATATAGATTAAAAAAAAATCATAAAAGATAAAATAATAAACACCGCTTTTTTATTTAAATTTTAGGTCTTTTTTATATAACAGGCAAATTTTGCAAGATTTTACAATTGCAAAAAAATATGTTGATAGAATTAAATTTTCGAAATTACCATTTTACCGTATTGGAAAATTAATAAAGTGATTTATATTTACGAATTATTCCAAAATCGATCATAAAAATTAGAGCGGTGATTGTAAATAGTAAAAAATGGTATTTCCTTATACCGGGTACCTACGAAATTACTAGCAAGCCTATTATTTTCTTGAGAAGTGTTACACGATTTTTATTTTTTTTTTGGATATATGGTTAGATGGGATGCAGATTCCTTATATTTTAAATTTTATGTGACATTTCCGGTTCAACTAAAAAAACTCCTAACTTTGCTTTTTAAATGTTAATTAAACACCTTATATATTTTCCAAGAATAAATTATGGAAGAAATTCCAAGAAAATACATGTACATCATGCTATACTTATCGTTATTAGTTTTTAAGATAATGATGTTTAAAAATTTCATGTTAACCGCCATTTTTATAAATTTGTTAAGAAAAAAATGATGGTAGAAGAGGGCTTATGCAACTTTTAAACATAAACCATCTACCACCATTATCTTAAGCCGTTTATTTAAACTTGATACTTATTTCCTAATATTTTTTTTAAATTATATCCTATCTCTAAACCTTGTAGTTTTTAAGTTATTAATAGTAAAACATTAAATAATATATTTTCTTCGCTACTATTTCATGCAGCCTAGCGTTTTACTATTAATATCTTAACAACTATAAGGTTTAGAGATAGAATATAATTAACAAAAAATATTAAAAAATATGTCTTAGGTTTAAATGTAAGGCTTAAGATAGTGGTTGAAAGCACCTTCGTTTAAACCGGATGTGCCACATAAATTCTGAAACATTAGACATCTCCATTTTATTCAAACTTACATCTGACCAAAATTTTAAAATCAGGTAAGACTTCTCAAGGAAATAACAGGTTTGTTAGTAATTTCTGTGCGCAATGGTATATTTTTAATTTAATTATTAGTTTTACAGTTAGAACCCTACCTTTTTTATTATTGATTTTAAAATATTTGCATAAGCAAAAACTAAAATCATTATAAATTTTATGTGCCAATAAAGGGCATTTTATCTACAATGAAAATTATTTTTGTCATCATTTTTGAGTTATGATAGCTACTTTTTTCAAGTTTTATAAAAGACTTATTTTAAAAAATCGACGCGCTTTATTTAACTTGAATCTTTTAACCGTTTGAACGTAAATTATCCTTTAAACTTAGGTCGTTAATTTATTTTTTTCCATTTAATTGCCATTAGCTACCAGGTAAGTTAGTATCAAAGTATACTGAGGCTGTCAGTTTAACATAAAGTTAATATAGCTTTTTAAACTTTTTTTAATCTTTAAGCTTAAACTGACTGTGGTCAATACACTGGTTTTTAAAGCCAACAAATTGGAAGAAAAAAACTTTTTCAGTAAGATGAAGCTATTAATACCATTGTTACATGGGGACCAAGAGTAAACTAATAAAACACGTCACTTTAAATCACTTGAAAAATTAATAAAAAAAAGCCATAAATTAAAGAAATAACAACAAAAATTAGTAAAGGTTGCTTTAAATTGATAAAAAATTACTAATAAAACACCTTTATGTAAATATATTTTCTGTTTTTTTTTTACCAGGGACAGAGTGATATTGGGCTTGGGCAAATGAAAGTTTATTGACCCATTAGGACCATAATTGTATTGTGTTTTATAGTTCTGTCCATATAGTTATATTTATTAACAAAATTTTAACTTTTTTTGTTGCACAAGTTATTTTATTATATTTTTAATCCATTTAAAACAGAATTATAAAAAAAAAATAAAATTGGTATTACGTATAACACATTGGACTTTATTGTTATACTTGAAAAATATATATATATATATATATATATATATATATATATATATATATATATATATATATATATATATATATATATAATAATAATAATAATAATAATAATAATAATTATCAATATTTTATGCAAAAAGTACAAAATTTTGGAATATTAAGCATCTATTTTCGTTTAATGATCAACAGTGTTTTTTTTGTATTTTTTAATATTTTTGAAATATCAAACTTTGTAAAGATTGTTGTCGCGGCTTTTAAAAATATTTGGGCCCCAAATTACTCTTTGCTGAAAGTGTAATGTATAATATCTCAACAACTAATAAAGACAAAATTTTAAAAAATTAAGAAACCTACGTATACTAAATTTGATTTGTCCAATTTAATGCATTAAGAATAAATGGTACAGGGTGTTTCCTCAAATTTTTGACAGCTTCTAGCGACCTTATTATTTCAGATAGAAAAAAAATAAATAAAAATTGTAGGGGTATCAGCCAGGACCGTCCGAATTTGCTACTTAAAGAAACAATTAAGCATCACCGGTAAACTTTTTGACTTTTTGTATACTTTTTAAAGAAACACCCTATATTTTTATGTGTTTATTGTATAGCGCCTAAAATTCTCTTTTTAAAATATCTATGTTGCTATAATTCATTCATTCATTCATTGTTAAAATATTCGCTATTAAAAAATCAAAATATTACTAATTTACTATACAGGGTGTTACTTAATGGTATGTCATAATTTGAAGGAGGCATTCCTGGACCGATTTTAAGTCGAAAAGTTCATATAAACGTGGGCCCTAAAATGCTTAGTTATTAAGATACAGGGTGTTAAAGTTTTATTTTATTTTCACTTTTTAATAAACTTTTCAAAGACGGTTTGAGATATTGAACTGAATTTTGGCACAGGATATTATGGCATAAAAACACACTTTTCAGATGTTCATTTAATTTTTTTTTTGCAACCAGTGGCGTAGCTATGACGAATTTTTAAAACAATTTTACAAAAAAAAAATACTACGCCATTGACTTGGGAAAAAATGTATGGTTTTATAATAATTATCAATCAATTATAAATAAAAATCCCTTTTTATTTTTTGCCGTAAAACTTACCGTTTGGGAGAAATCGTTAATTAAAAAAATGTCTTATGTACTCAAATTGCATCTTAAAAAATTATTATTAAAATAAATCAAGTTAGCTTTTGCTCGTTGCCAGCGATTGTTGTTTTGAGAGCCTACCAAAATCATTGGATAGGCCGTGGAGGACCACAATTTTGGCCACCTAGATCGCCTGACCTAAACAGCCTAGATTTTTATTTGTGGGGACACCTAAAAACATTAGTTTATCATACACCAATTGTGACATTAGAAGAACTCAGAAATAGAATTATTGACGGATGTGAAACTATACGAAACACGCCTGGAATTTTTGAAAAGGTTCGTAATTCAATGAGAAGAAAGAGCAGAAGCCTGCATAGAGGCGGGAGGTGGTCATTTCCAACATTTTTTGTAAATTATGTATGTATTGTATTTAATTGTTATTGCTTTTTGTTCACTAGTTTGTAAGAAAATAGCTTAAAAAATAAATATTTGAAAAATGTATTTAAAATTGAAAATAAAATGAAAGTTTAACACAATCCAGAATAATCATTAACGTCAGTGTCATAATGTTTACAACATAACAACAATCGCTGGCAACGAGCAAAGCTAACTTGATTTATTTCAATAATAATTTTTAAGATGCAATTTGGGTACATAAGACATTTTTTAATTAACGATTTCTCCCAAACGGTAAAATTTACGGCAAATTTGAAAGAGGGATTTTTTGTTTATAATTAATTGATAATTATTATAAAACCATAATTTTTTCCCAAGTCAATGGCGTAGTATTTTTTTGTAAAATTGTTTTGAAAATTCGTCATAGCTACGCCACTGGTTGCAAAAAAATTAAATGAACATCTGATAAGTGTGTTTTTATGCCATAAAACCCATTGCCAAAATTCAGTTTAATATCTCAAACCGTCTTTGAAAAACTTATTAAAAAGTGAAAATAAAATTAAACTTTAACACCCTGTATCTTAATAACTAAGCATTTTAGGGCCCACGTTTATATAAACTTTTCGACTTAAAATAAGTCCTGGAATGCCTAATTAAAATTATGACATACCATTAAGTAACGCCCTGTATAAAACAAATCTCAGTAACCATTAGAAAACAAAGTTATTAAAAAATTATATTTCCAGTGACATGAGACATAACATTTAGTTGTCAATTCATTTTTAAATTTTAATAATAATAAGTCGCAAAATGGTTTATACTGAAGAGGAAAAGAGAGAAATAATTTATTTCTTTTATAAGAATAATAAAAATGCCAGTGCAGCACAAGCTGATTATCTAGTTTTTCACACGGTATGTCAGGAAGAAAAGATTAGTGAATATAGATGAGGACGAAGAATTAGAGATTTTAGTATATTTTCAAGGTAAATGACTAAATGGGACTTTAAATTTTGTAAAATTAATTTAAATATATGTTTGTAAAAATTCCTTCTTTTTTAACTAAAGATGCCAGTAAATATTTCAAAAGAAACTTAGTATTACCCTTCGTAAATATGGATATCATCCATACAAAATTTTACCTGTTCAGAAGTTAACGGGGAACAAAGAGTTATTAGGCAAAATTGCATTTAAAGAAAATTAAGGAATAACGATTTTTTCAAAAGGATATTATGGAGCGATGAAGCTACTTTTACCACGGCTGGGATGTTTAACAGGCGAAATAATCATTTATGGGCATTTGAAAACTCCCGCAAAATGTGTGAAATAAAATTCCAAGGCCGAAGAGCAGTTCATGTCTGGTGCGGCATTCTCAACACTTAAATTATAGGTCCTATTTTTACGAATTTTCTTAAAATGGTAAAAGATATTTAAAGTTTCTTGAGAACGAGATAGAAAATTATTTAGAAAATTTCCTATTCATCAGTATAATGACATAATCTGGCAGCAAGATGGAGCACCACCCCATAAAGTCTTGGTTGTCCGCAATTTTCTCGACAATCGATATCCCTTATGGATTGGTAAAAATGGTGGCATTTGATGGCCACCCAATAGCCCTGATTTAACAATTTTAGATTCCTTTTAAGGGTTACGTGAAAAACACAGTTTATAAAGAACAAAGCGCATCGTTGGAGGAGTTAAGAAATAAAATTATAAATTGCATAAATAATTTAGTCGAGAAAAAGCCTAATTTTATTATGAATGCTATTGATAAAACAGAAGATGATTACGCAAAGTGCCTAAATAGTAATGGCGGGCATATAGAAAATATGTAAAACTTTATATTGTTATTGTTAAATCAACTTATTGTGTTTGGTATTAAAATTGTTGATTATTTTAATGGTTACTGTGATTTATTTCATATAGTATATTAGTAATATTTTGATTTTTTAATAGCTAATATTTTAACAATGGATAAATGAATTGTAGGTAATTATATATTTTTAAAAAGAGACTTTTAGGCGCTATCCAATAAACACAGAATATATAGGGTGTTTTATTTAAAAATAGTATACAATAAGTCAAAAAGTTCACGGGTGATGCTCAATTGTTTCTTTAAGTAGCAAATTCGGAAGGTCTGAATGATACCCTACAATTTTTATCTTATTTTTGTTTCTATCTGAAATAAAAAGGTCGCTGTCAAAATTTAAGGAAACATCCCATATATTTCATTCAAAAAATAAATGAAAATATACGTTTAGCACAAAACTGTGAAATTTAGCAACAGTGCCAATATCGCTATTAAATCCTATATGTCCAAAACGCCTTAGATACCAAATTTGGTAAATATAGCTTTAGCGGTTTTAAAGATAGGTTTCGGTACTTTTTACTAACTTACCATGGTAATATTACGTATATTATATTACTATTATACAAAACAGGAGTGTTTGAACAAAAACTTTTATGGCTTTTTAATAAGGGTAGGTCAATATAAATTACATATTAGTTTTCGTGTAACATAAATCATATTGATAAGTGCTATTTTTATTAATACTTTAGTAAAAACTTTCACAGATTTGTAATGATTGCCTAATAATGAGTTTTATTGTTTTTTATATTTTTTTAATAGTGCTGTAGGTATATAGTGCATTTGTTTAATGTTTTACTCCCCTTTTTATTTTTTAAACGGACCAATTTAATAATATATATTTAAAACTTTGGAATATACAATTGATACATAAATACTATATTTAACCTTTAACTGGTGACGTGGTTTTTTTACAACGTTGCTGGTGACGTAGGGCCTCACAGGCCTTCACATTAGGAGTCGTATTTTGTAGAATTATGTTACGGGCACTAAGTTTTATCTTATTTTACGGTACATACCTATATTTATCTATAATTAAAACATTCAAGATATAGGAAATTATTTATTTTTTTATCAGAATTTCTTAGCAATCATTAAAACTATCAAAAACTACTCTACATTTTTGTGGAAAACATAACAAAACATGAACTTTTAACCTAAATTAAACTTTTTATATGTATATTAGACATAATAAAACAATAAAACCAAATTTTTTCGTTCGTAGCTTCAAAATTGAAAAAATAAGGTTGGGCTTGAGAGGCCGCGACAATACTTTGCGTGGACCATACTTACATATTTTGCTGCGGCCGACATAACTATCCCCCTATACTTCGTGGGCGCAACTAAACTCAAAGGTACTGAGGCGCACAAATGCGGGCGCGCGGGGAAAGGGGTGAAATCACGTTTTTCGTCATTGGCTCGGCCTCTCAGGCCCCACGTCACCAATGAAAGGTACAAAAGAGTACAATTCAGATGAAAATTTCTAGATGACGGCTGGACGCCATCTTGGAAGAAAAATTTAATGGAAAGGAGGGGTCTTGTAGCACATCATTTTAAACATTCTGACGAGTAGTTTATAAGAATAGAATGTCTACGGGGTGTTATTTAATTAATGACTAAAAATAAAGGGTATGATTTCTTAGCTTATTTTAAAAAAGTTTTTAATAAATATATATCCCAAACCTCTTAACTTTTAGGCTACGGGTTGTTAAAGATTTAGGGAAAGAATCTTTTCTCTATCACAACTTCAAAACTGTTCAAGAAATTTTCATAAAATTTAAGACGCACCACAACTAATCACCAGAAGGCATTTTTTAATGTAAAAGATTTTAAATTACTTCTACCAGTGGCGTCCCAACGAGACGTATACTGGGGACCGGAAGATTTTTTTAAAATGTGTTACGTCATTGCTTTTCTTTAAAAAAACTTTTAAATTACAATTTATTTTGAAACAAATTTGACCTATTGGGTTTCTTTGTTTAATGCATTTCCGCGAAAAAAAATAAAAACCGTTTTTGATATTGCAAAATAAATTTAAAATTGTAAACTTTTTAGTTTTTTTTTTTACGCGAAAACGGTGCGTCAAACAAAAGAACAAAGTTAAGAGATCAAATTTGTCATCAAACAAAAAACCAAGTCGAGAGATCAAATTTGTTGTAAAGTAAATGAGGATTCAAAAATTATTTTTGTTTTTGGAACAAGCAATGGCATTACATTTTTTTTAATATTTTTTTTTTTATTCCGTACGGCCGGCAGAGTGGTAGAAATATTTAAAAATCTTCTATTATAAAAATTCTATTTGTCGCTAGTAGGTGCGTGCCAATTGTATGAAAAATATTTTGAACAGTTATAATATGAAAATGTTTTTTTTTATTTTAATTTAACACCCTGTAGCTCAAAGGTTAAGTGGTTTAGGACATATGTCTATATAAACTTTTCCTACTAAAATAGGCTAAGGAATCATATCCTGTATTTCTGGCCACCAATTAAATTACAATCTGTATATCTTTACCTACCTACTATAAAATGTCAGTACTTTAAAATTACCGAAATACCTTATTTGGATTAGCATATTTTCGAACTAATCAAGCTAGATGTACCTAAGATGGTATTTTTTTAAGCTATTTTAAAACTCTTTTTATTGGCAATACTAGTTATACTATACAGGATAGGATAAAACACACGTTTTTTTTTTTTCAAAGAAGGTACGCCTTTATTATATCACCATTTATTATTGCATCTTTTAAAAGAGCTTTAGAAAAAGACCACATTAGGTACTTCTAACTTTATTAGCTTCGGAAATATAGCCATCCAAATCAGGTATTTAGGTAATTTTATTTAGTACTACCATTTTGGAGTTAGATTTTTTTATCTTTGGACAATCCACGAAGGCTGAAAGCCTAAATACTAACGTACCGTGGGTGTCCTAAGCAAGGTAAGAGGAAGTTTGTTAACACGGGACTTAAAACTTGAAGACTTGGGGGAAGGAAAAACCTCCGCTGGCATCAGGTTCCAGTCTAGAAACTTTAGGGATAAAAGAACGAACGAAATGGGAAGTTCGGGGCCTGTCCATCCATTGAACTGTATGGGGATGCATACGCGCGGCACCACGAGTTTCTCTGTTGGGAACTGCAAGAGGAGGGACTATACTGACAATTTGTCGGAGCAGAAGCCGTAAAAGTATCTATAGAAGAGCGATAGATCTCCCATAGCTCGACGATAGGCAAGGTATTGACTTTACATTCTAGGGTTAGAATATTCCATAGGACCTCCCTTTCCTATTAATTTTTTCGCAAAATGGCTCCCAGCCGCCATAATAAAATTTTTATTTGTTAATTTAACGTTAAAATATAGTATTTGTGCATTTATACCCTTAAATTTTTTAAATTTGCCATAAAAAGAGGGTATTAAAGAAATGCACTTCACTATTTATTATCTACTAATAATAATAAGTAAACTTTTATTAATAAAACTTTACAGCTAACAGCTTGCCATTTTAACCAAAATCACTTGCAACGACTAAACTGTACTTTCTGCAAGTATAAATACGATGACCAACTTGATATTAATAAGCACCTCGTGTTATTATAAAACACATTTCCATGTGTTCTTAGTGTAGACATAGTTTAAGTAACTTTGTACCTGTAGATAACTAATAAGCCCTAGAGATAGAATTTCTCCAGTTCTAGAATTTCTGTATGTGCTGTGCCCTTCGTGAAGTCCTAAATTAATATGCCTCGGGGCTTAGCATATTACGTGATGAGAACTGCCGCACGTGATGCATTGATACCTCCGGGAGAGGTACAACGAAATAAATGTCTTTTTCCAGTCTTTTTTTTAGTAATTTAATTTTCTTGTAGTAATAGACATAGCATACTCCTTCTAAACGCACCCTTAAAACATTACTTTTCCGCACGCATTTTAATTTGGAAACTGTCTTTTTCTTGCACAGCATCCTGTGGGATTATTTTTTTCTGCACACATTTTTTTTTTAAATAAATATGTCCTCCGTACCACATAAGAGTAATAAAAAAATCAAAAATAATTTTGCATGAAAATACCGTTCTTTAAATTATATTAAATATTTGAAACATCTCTAACTCAAAGCAATAGATAATTCAAATTAAGCTTGCAACATTGTGAAAAAGCCCTCGTCGGCATGATTTTGAACTAGTGTAAGTGTCCATGATAATAATTGATGGTTAAGTTTTTCTTGTTGTTTTGGCAGTTAATATCGTATTTTTAAATCATTTATTTATTAAATGCAATAAAAAATACAAGAAGAATTAGTCTACAATTTGTTTTTTATTTTTATCTTTGGACAAACCACGAACGCTTAAAGCCTAAATACTAACGTACCGTGGGTGTCTTAAGCGAGGTAAGAGGGAGCTTGTTGACACGGGACTTAAATACTTGAAGATTTGGGGGAAGGAAAGACCTCCGCGGGTAGCAGGTTCCACATTCTAGAAACTCTAAGGATAAAAAAAAGAAGAAAATGAGAAGTTCGGGGCTTGTCCAGTTGGACCGTACAAGGATGCATACTCGCGGAAAAACGAGTTTCTCTGTTGGGAACCGTGAGTGGAGGAACTATACTGGAAAATTCTTTAGAGCAGAAGCCATAAAAATACCTATAAAAAGCGAAAAATCCCCCACAGCCCGACGATGGGCAAGAGAGGGAAGCCTTTCTGTAAGTAAAGGCTCATTAATGAGACGACTAGCTCTTCTTTGAATAGAATTAAGAATACTTTGAGTTGTGGGGGACGCCATGCCCCAGATATGGGAACAATATTCCAAGGGAGGTCGGATTTGGGATACATATAAAGTGTATAAATTAGAAGCGGAAAAATACTTTTGGCTCGAAAGAGAAATCCAAGATTTTTTGAAGCTGCCGTGGCTATAGATACAATGTGTTTATGCCAGTTAAGGTTACTTAGAAATGTGACACCCACAAGATTGAAGGTGTCTTTGCTCTGTAAAACTTGGCCGCTCATAAGTAGAGGATGAGTATTGGATGACTCTTTTCGCGACAAGGAACATGATTGTGTTTTGGATGCATTAAAATGGACGAGATTTTTGGCGCCCCAATCCAATATTAAATTAAGATCCTGCGAAAGAGATATCTGCATCGCTCTGCGTTTGTTTTCCAAGTCAGGTATAGTGATGGGTTTAGGAACCTGAAAACTGGAGTGAAGGGTACTATCATCGGCGAAACTATGAATGGAATAAGTTGTGTACGAGAGAAGGTCGTTGATGTGAAGAAGAAACAATGTTGGTGCAAGAACTGAGCCCTGAGGAACTTCAGAATTTACTTGGTAAAAGCTTGAAGAATGGCCGTCCACAATAACTGATATACGTCGATCAGATAGATAACTAGAGAGCCAAGTACAGAGTTTAGTTGAAAGACCATAGGAGGAAAGTTTATTAAGAAGTGCGGCATGCCAGACCTGGTCAAAAGCTTTGGATATATAAAGAGCAACAATCTGGGACTCACCTAGAAACTCAACTTGTGCTAAATGTTTTGGTGATTGTCATCATAGAATCCGTAAACGATTCTGCCATGAAGCAAAACGTGCAAAGTCGGATTTGTTATGTTTGCAGTTTAAGTGTAAAATATTAAAGAACTTACGTTTTGTGACTATAATAAAATTACGCGGAACGTTAGCTGGTGGACTACGGTTTGTTTTATTTAGGTTTCTAGACTATGATGCCTAATATTTTGTCTAAAATTTAATGTTTCTTGTTTTTAAAAGTGCTTGCTTCTAGCCGAGACGCAAACCCAAAATCGTATATTTCTGTAAATATGATAAATATTTTCGACACTTTTGATCCAGATACCCATTTTTATCAGCTGCAACACTGCTACTCCTTAATTTGAATTCTCTATAACAAGCTCACTTGCTTAAGTAGCATGGTTATAAGGTTGCTACGGTATACTCGTAAACATTTAAGTAATTTTAATGTCATAGTCGCGTCGTTTCTTTAAATTTTTAAATAGTTTTCGGCTATGTTTAACTTAAAAAGATGAAAACTGCAAAAAAGAGCTTCCGAACTGTATTGCTAAAAGCTGCAGCTGAATGTAGAAATTTGTCTCTTTTATGCTTGTAGAAAAAATATTAATCCTTACTCTTGCAGAAATTAACTTTGCCGCATTTAACAACCTGCCGTAGTTCGCGTGCGGAAAAGTATAACTTTCCGCACTTGTGAGGATATTAACTATTATGTTATTGATGGCAATAATTTCAAATATAAAAGGTTTACCAATAAGAGCGTTAGAACTTTTAAATGTTGCTGTAGCAACATTTCTTGTACTTTTGTCACCACACTGTCTTGGGTTCAGTAGTGTCTGGCAAGTTATTATGGAGAGATGCACGATTTAACAACGAGTATAAATTATTTTAAAATTTATTAAATTAAAAAAATATATTAAAATATTTCAGTAGAATGGGGCTGGGTTATTTCGAACAATGGTAATGTGAACTAGCCGCCAAGATCGTCCGATTTTTCACCCTTGGACTATTTTCTTTGGGGCTCTCCTAAATCTTTGGTATACGAAAACAGGCCACGAACGTTTCGTGACCTCAAGCAGAACATCACAGGCACAATTATAGATGGGCCCATATTTAATTAATTCTGAAAGCAATGCCGCCAAGTACACAAAAAATGATAAAGTAAACAAACCTTTTCGAATGCACATAGCCTCGGACAGAGCCTGATTACATATTTTTAGATAAATAATAAAAAATACATTGCTAAAACACGTATCACCTACTTACAAAACATTCTCTTATTTCGCCTCTGCCTACTTTAAAACGGGTGGCACGTGGCGTGGTACTAGAAACTCGTCGGGTTAAATATTTTTTACAGCAATAAATCATTAAAGGTATCTTTACTTTATAATTTTTGTGTACTTGGCGGCATCGCTTTCAGAAAAAATTAAATTTGGACCCATCTTTACAAACATACCGGGTAATATGATTGAAAAGGTAATCAGAAATTGGGCCATATGAAACCGTTTAACTAAACAAAGTAGAGGGGGACATTTAAGCAATATTATTTTTAAAACTAAATGCAATATTTTTTTTCAATATAATAAAAATGACTTTTATTTAACTTGTAGTTGTGTTAATTTAAAGTTTTGGGACTCATGGATAAAGCCTTTACAAATATACGTGATAGTTAAATGTATTTCACCAAAAACATAAATATGAAAAAGGTGAACCAAGTTTAATACTAAATTATGCTTGGCTGTAGGCTTCTGCAGCAAAAAAAATTGAAATCTAAATGATTGCAAACTTGTATACAAAATCCAAATATATATGAAATCTTAAAGAAGGTCGGATTTGACTTAGCCAGTTTTCATTACATCAGATATTCTATTAAGTTATTTAATTTATTTATTTTTTAAATTCTGGTAAAAACTGGACAAACCCAACCTACTTTAAGATTACATACACATTTGGAACTTGTACAAAACTTGATACTTATTTAGGTCTCCATTCTTTTTACGGCGAAGCCCACAGCCAAGCATAATTTTAGTATAAAACTTGGTTCACCTTTTTACATTTATTTTTAGTGGAATATTATTACTTTTTGTAAAGAAAACTAGGTCAGGTATATAGATTTAATATTTTTTTCATTCGTTTTCGTTGCAAATTTTTTTATGCTATTGTCTATATTTTCTACCATTTTACCACGTTTCCTAATTATGCTTAAATAAGCCGAGTCCGGGCGATATAACGATCTTGTTAACCGTTGCTGGGTGCCCGCGGCTGTAAGTTGTTTTTAATTGTAATCAGTATACTTTAAAGATATGTTTAATTAAATAAATTGTTGTTTAATCAAAAAAAAAAAAAAAAAAAAAAAAAAAAAAAAAAATAGGCATTATTTAATTTTTAAGTTGTTTTATAAATTTATAAATACTGGTGTTTTTAATACTTTTCTGCCCTAGAGCGTTAAAGTGCAATTTTACGCCTTTTAAAAATATAAAATTGTATTTTACGCCCGGCCGTACAAAAAAGTCTGTATGGGGGCACTACGTATCTTTAACCTAATTTTAATTTTATATTTTTTATATAGTAAATATAATAACACATATGTATATTGGGATTGTTTCAAATATCTACTTGTAACGGTTCAGACGCTACAATTAACTACATATAATATATGTTATATTGATACCCCTCTAACCCTCCTATTTTTTTTAGATTTAGATTTTTTCCACGCTTACACAATTACCAAGTTGCCATCCAAATTTCATTTTTCCAGGTCATCTAATAACAAACAATAACAATGTGGGTTTTGATCTATATATCAGTCAGTTAGTGAGCCAGTCAGTGGAGAATTGACGACTTTGGACCTTCATATGTCCTAATATAAATAAATAAACATACGTAGGATCATGTGTTTACGATAAATAGGTTTTAAATTATGAAAGGGTCAAGAGTTTTGTTACTACTTACATAAATTTTAACTTGCGTGATAAGTTTGCATGTAAAAGTTAAATGAATTATTTAGAAAGGAAAAAATTTATACATTTAATTTTTCTTATTATTAGAGATATAACAAAAGCATTTAACTTTTTTATTACTTTTTTGCTATAAAGAGGTACAATAATACAAAAATGAGCCTTAATGTACATACCTTTAAAACATAAATTCGTGGTAGCCCACACACATCTTAAAAAACAATAAAATAATAGTTGCTTAATTTAGCTGTCACATTTAAGAAAAAAAAACAATACAAAACATTTAGATCTTTCACATACATATACATATTACATGTTAACGTATTTAAATATAGTTATTGACTGAAAGGCGGGTAATACTATCAGCTGTTTACTGTATATATCCTCTATAATTTAATTTCGACTGGCAACCTGTTTTCAATATATTTTCCTATTCGTAAACGTATATTCAAATGTGAATTTAATTCAATACATTACACAGCCCCACAAAAAAATAAGTTTATACACAAGAATTAGACATATGTATTCTCATGAATTTTTCGACGCTAAATCCAAATCCGAGCTCAGAAATGCCCTACACGTTTGGAATTGACCCCAGGGGCCTCTATAGGGCCTGAAATACGGTTTCTAGGATAAGGTAGGGTCGAGGGTGCATTCTGAAGCCAATGCCGGAATGTGGTAGACAGGTCTACGGCTAACTAATTTTTTTCTTTTTGCCGGGAAATACCAACAGTGATATTTTCATATACATTTAAATTTTGGACCTTACACTATGCGCAAAGTTTGTATGGCCTGTTGAAATTTTTAGTTTGGGACCGGAAAAATTACTCCTAGGGGCCGTTAAATGGTTTTTAGACTAAACAATCCTAACAGTGGGATTTTTATGTATTTCTAAATTCTGTAACTTATTATGTGCTTAAAAGTTTTTGGCCAGCTGAAATTCCCAGTTTTGGGCCGGAAAAATGACTCTTGGGACCGTAATTTAAACGTAGCAATCAAAACGATGGCATTTTTATGTACTTTTAAAATAAGTACATAAAAATAACAGTGTTACGATTAAAACGTCTAAATCACAATTTTCTGGCCCCTAAGGGGTCATTTTTCCGGACCCAAACTGGGAATTTTAGCTGGCCAAAAACTATTCAAGCACATATATGTAGGTTACAGAATCTTAAAATAAATAAATATCTCACTGTTATAAATGTTTACTCTAAAATACCATTTTCCGGCCCCTAGGGGGTCATTTTTGGTCCCATTAGGCTATACACTTTTTTCGCATAGTGTAAGGCCCAAAATTCAAATGTACATGAATATATCACCGTTGTGATTGCTACGTCTGAAAAACGATTTTCTGGCTTCTAAGGGGCTATTTTTCCGGCTCAAAAGGAAAATTTCAGTAAGCCGTAGTTCTTTCAAGCACAAATCCGGATTTTGGTTTAGAATACACCTTAGACCCAGCCTCATTCCGGAAACCGTATTTTAGGGCTATTGACGCTCCTGGGGCCAATTCCAGACGTGTATGGCCATTTTTGAGCTTGAATTCGGATTAAACGTCAAACAATACATGGGAATACATATGTTTAATTCTTGTATATAAACTTTCTTTTTTTTTTGGGGGCTGTGTTATAAACGTAGTGATTTTACAGCGTAATCTCGTACTATCAAATTATTAAAATTAGTACTAATACTAATGTTACCAAAAATAAATTTTGATGTATAGACCCAGTCTTGATTATGTGTTTTATGGTTATTAACTTTCAAAGTTAAACGTGTTTTAACTTTAACCACAGGAAAAGGTCATCTTTAAAAGCATTAAATTTAAAGTGTATTTAAAATTAATTTGGAATGGTGATAAAGTTAAGCAGTTTGTTCCATTATCAAGTTTAGATTGATGTAGCAAAGTTTCAGGTAGGTCACCTACTATGCAGTTTAGTATATCTTATAAAGAGAAAATTTGTGGTAATTTGCGACAGTGCCGATGTTGCGATACTGGGGTGCCATAAATTGGTGATAACATATTAAAATATAGGATTATGGAATGAATTTTCAAAGGTGAAAACCGGTTAAATGGAATTGTTTTGAATGTATTTGCTTGTGAGATATTTTTATAGGCATATATTTAAAAAAAAATATTCCAAACTTTTCAAATTAGTTTTTCTCCAACTTTTATCGAAAATGGCACTTTTCCTCCCCGGAAGAAATATTTGTACCTTTCTCCCTCTACCAGTCGACATAGCACTCTCCCGGACAAAGAAAGTTTTGTCGAAATCTAATCTTAAATTTCTTTTAATTCTTTAACCGATTTCAATTATCTTTTTGTCCATTGATAGCTTCTTTCATCAAGATTATTTTTAATATGGGGATTGCAACAGGTTTTATAGGATTGGATGTTAAATAGGGAAGAGCCAACTGTTACATTTTGACCCAAATTTTGAACACCTGAACACCCTGTGGAATAAGCTTTTAACGTCGCGATTTTTTACCAGTATACCAGGTGTCAACGAATCTATAAGAAAAGCCATTACACCTATATATATATATAGGTAAAATGGTATAAGCAAAGGAGATTTTACGCATATTTTTACTTTTAAGTCACTCCCGGTTTGACCAGAAATTGCTTTGGTTTTGAACTTTTAACACCATGTATATTTTTGAGAATTTTTGGATTCCTGAGATAATTTTAAGTCAGATTGTGACATTTGCATCAAAGAAAATACAGGATGTTCCATTTAAAACTAATATTTAAAAAAAAAACTTAAAAAATTTGATAAACTAATTGACTTAGGTACCTATAGGGTAAGTTTAGGAAAATGTATGGGTAATAAATGCCTGAACCAATGGTAAAAGAAAATACGGGGTATTTCATTTAAAATAAGAAAGAAAGAATTTTGAAAGGTTTTAACTTTTAAAATGTAACCACTGTTTTCTCGACACCCTGTACAATTAAAATTTATTTTTATAAACAAAATGTATAAATATGATCTACAAAATAGTTGCAATGCCTAGACAACTTTTAAAAAGCTGAAGTTGGGAAAATGGTCGCAGTATTATAAAAAATGTCCTGAATTTTCCACTTTTTGAAAAAAACTACAATATTTCCTAAATTTAAAGATTTAACCCTATATAGTCCATAACAAAAAGTGTAAAGATTTAAAAGGAAATTTAACAAAAATATAAAAAACATGTGATCCATTAAAAAAAAATGCTTTATACCATTACACTTTTTTGAGCACTCCTGTATACAGTAATTTTTTTTTAAAATGTGCAGTTTAGGCCTGGCCATATACATACTCGTTACAAAAAAAAAAATTAAAAAAAGTTTTTTATAGATATCTAGTAAATTAGCTTTGTCACACTCTCTGACTCACCCTGTGATACAGGGTGTTTTCTAACTAACAGTACGAAACTTTAAAGTGTAATTCCTTTCGATATTTTGTAAACAAAGTTTCTATAAACATATGTCCTGAGTTGCTTCTTTACTAAGATAGAGGGCGTTAGATTTAAGAAAAAAATCAGTTTTTTCTAAATATCTTTAATATGCCTAGGTCTGCCGACTTGAATAGAATTTGTTACATTTATTTGAAAGTAATAAGCCGCTTAACTGGCCCATTGTTCCCAGTGGGCACCGCAGCTTATATTATTGAGAAAAAAGTATTAGTAGTGTATTATTAATTTTTGTTTCTTCCTTACCATGTCGTCCATGGGTACTTTTTTAAAGAAATTAAAGTGGCTTTATTCTATTTCTCTCGAAAACAAAGCTAAATACAATATTTACATATATATATATAAATATATATATTAATATATATATATATATATATATATATATATATATAAAAACGTCAATTAAAATCAGTGGCGTACTGTTTTTTCTCAATAATATAAGTTGCGGTGCCCACTGAGACGCCACTGAACTCAATAATAACAATCTGGTAAAAGCTAAATAAGCGCCTTACTGGTTTAAATAATTGTACGCAAATTTTAATCAAATCGTGCCGAAGCATAACAAAAATATTTTGAAGAAAAATGATTTTTTCTTAAATTTTAACGCCCTGTATCTCAGTAAGGAAGTAACTCCAGGCAGATGTTTATAGGAGTTTTTTTCCATAAAATAACATAAGAAATCACACCTTAAAGTGTTGTATCGTTATTAGAAAACACCCTGTACATATTTTTAAATAATTTAATTAGTTTGCTTGGTTTTTAACCACTGCTTTTTAATTAGATTATGAACAGGGTTTATATTAAAACAAAAAATAACTTCAAGGATAGGTTTTGGCTCTTTGCTATATCTACCACTAAAATTTGCCTTGATATAACTAAGTTCCTAGGTAAGGTAAATTTTAAGCAGTATAGTGTATCTCGTTAGCGACATACTTGATATGCATGTAACATATTCTACTAAGATAAGGAATATACATAATTTTGATCCTTTAGTCGGGACTAATTTCATACAACAGCTTTAAACATGTGAGGCTAAAAGAACGTGTCTTCAGGTTGTTTATTCCTATATTTTTTTGCCTCTTTTAAATATTTAAAACATAAGAACGATTTAATTAAAAACAAATGGCATTAACCATTTTTTTCAGCTAGGTTTAATTAAAAATTTTAATATTTAATTTATCTCTTATTCAAATTTATATATCTAATAGCCAAATGTTCAGAATCAAGAAAAAAACTAAATATTAATGAGTATTTTACAGTTTATTTGTTTTTGGGAGTTTAAGTTAAAACAAAATAATGTTTGGCTATTTCTCCCTAATAAAGATATTTAATAACACTTTTAATAAAATTATATCTTTATATGTATATTAAGAAGGACTATTCTGCCTTTGCATAAGATAGTGAAAGTTAGAAAGTTAAAAATACTTTATAAAGAAAAAAATAATAAATTATTTATTAAAATATAGTTATATATAAAGATTATATTTTAATGTAAGTAAGTAAATGTTTTTATGTAATCCTAATAGAATAATTATTTTTAATTAAATAATTCTTTATTGTATTTCTTTTAAAGTAATTTTAACTTTTATTATGTTATGAAAGGGCAGAATGGTCCTTTATAATATACAGTAGGAAACTTTTTTATTGTTGATTTTTCGAAAAAATATTATTCTTTATAAAAAGTTCTGCATGGTCCAAACCCAAACCACCACCATATATCCAATTGTATGAGTCATCTACCAGGTTTGGCCAAATATGTTATTTGTGGTTAAAAGTAAATACCTGTATTTCGTCCTGTATCAAAAATTGTTATAAGAAAGAGATGTTTAAAATAAAAATTACTTCTTAATATGCAATTTTGTTCATTTACAAAAAAGAAATATTTTTGATGTTTTTCTGTGATAATGGTAAAAATTTAGGTTACATTACAATAAATGTCATAGGACAGGTTAAAATAAACTTTTAAATTTATTGTTATGGAAACAAGAAGAACGTACAATGCACTAATGTACAATATTAAATTTTCTTAGGGTACACGCCAATAATTAAATTAAAAGTACCAAAAAATCAAAAAATTAAAACAAGTAAAAATATAACTAAAAATCGACGATTCGGTGGCCAGTCTATCACCGTTGTCAAGATAAATTGAATAAAATTAATATAATTAAAAATTAACTATTATTTAGGCTTTAAATTTTAATGTTTTATGTTTTTTAGGATATTCTGAAAACATTAAATTTTGTTGATTTCAAAAAAAAAAAAAAATTAAAAAAATTATTTTAAAAATAAACAAAATTGCATATTTAAAAGTAGTTTTATTAAAAAAAAACTTTTCTTTATAACACTTTGCGATATTAGTAAAAATACAGGTCCTTTACTCTTGAGCCAAAATTACATTTTTCGCCGAACCTCGTAGATGACTGACACAATTCAATTTCTGATAATTGTATTTTCTGTTTTGGGCCATGCAGAACTTTTTATAAAAAACGTCTTTTTTTACGTAAAATTAATAAAAAAAAGTGTCCCATATAACGCCAACTTACGTAGACACACTGTATAAAAGGTTTAATTTTCTTAAAAGTTTTATTGAATATTCTTATTCTGGAGAAGAAGCCAAATATTATTTGGTTTAAAACTAAATTTTCAATAAAATTAAACCGTTTTTGTTGTTAGAGACACAAGAACTTTTAAAAATAGGAAAAGTTTTGAACTCTGACTGAATCAAGTAACTATAATAAAAACAAATTAAAAACAAAATATTATGTTTTATATAATATAAAGAACTATTCTGCCCTTGCATAATTATATAATTAAAGTTAAGATTACTTCAAAAGAAAAGAGTTAATAAAATAATTAATATAATAATACATATTTAATTTACTTACTATACAAAGAAGGATGCGAACTCTAAACAAAGTCAAATAGTATTTTGTTTAAGTTTAAACTCCCAGAAAACAAATAAACTATAATATAATAAAAGAAATTGTGTTATAGTATTAGAATGCTCTAAAGATGGCACCATTCTTTTAATTGATGATATTTATTTGGGTACACGCCAAAGTACTAGTTTTTTTTAAAGGAAAATAAAGAAAAACCCAAAAAAATTAAAACAAGTATTTAGCAAACAAAGAAAGATAAAAATAAAATATAAATAAAAATTTAAAAATTAACTATTATTTAGGTTTTAAAGTTTAAAATTTTAGCGTAAGCTCTAGGGATTCTTAAAACGTTTGACATTAAATCTCAAATATGGTAAAAAAGTATCTAGAAAACTAAAAATTGACGGTTCGGTGGCAAGTCTGCCACCGAAACGTCAAGATAAAAATAAAATATAAATAAAAATTTAAAAATTAACTTTTATTAAGGTTTTAAAATTTAAAATTTTAGCGTTAGCTTTAGGAGATTTTGATACTTGTTTTAAGTTATATTACTTTTGTTTTTTTCTTTATTTTTTTGGTATACCGGACGTTTCTCACTGGTGGTTCCTCCCTATAACTTTTTTTATCTTTTACCATGAAAAAATAATTTTGCTATATCGTTATATGACATAATTGTGGATTGGATAATCAATTTATTTGTTTTCTATTACTTCTGGTTTAACAAAAATTACTGCTACTTTCAAATTTAAAATGGCCTTACCAGTATTTTGTGTCTTATTTTAATAGAATCTGACATTCTAAATAAAATGACACTTCAAAGAAAACAAACAAACATATTTGACATTTTAATGTGAAACGTCTTTGGAATCTCCTAAAGCTAACGCTAAAATTTTAAATTTTAAAACATTAATAATAGTAAATTTTAAAATTGTTATTCATATTTTATTTTTATCTTGACAACGGTGGCAGACTTGCCACCAAAACATCGATTTTTTGTTCTCTAGATACTTGTTTTAAATTGTTTTGGGTTTTCCTTTATTTTTGCTTTAAAAAAAAACTATTATTTTGGCGTGTACCCAAACAAATAACATCAACTACATAGTGTCCTCAAGGCTCAAAATATTTGCTTTTCGTATGTTAATCTAATTCTGCTTTTTCTTTACCCTTTTTTTGTGCTTAGTATTGAGATAACACAACTTTCTTAAATGCTGCGTTGTCTGGAAAGTTTTGAGTGAATTTAGCGGGATAATAAAACTAAGGTATTTTAGTTAAACATGGGGTTTAATTTTGGAGACACAAAGCATTCAATTAAGGTAGAGTTTTTGTTAAATATCGACTACATTGTCTGGTAGTTTACCCGTGTTTATATAAACGAAGGGCTAATGATATTGACTATGTTTTGTGCTTGTTAATTTAAATCACTTTCAAGTAGATCACTTAAGCATCATCCAATGATATTCTAATTCGTGTGACGATCATTTAAGTATACCGGGTGTTTATCACAGGTAGTTCCCTCTATATAAGTTTTTTACTCTTTAAGATAAATAATAATGGAAATTTGGTATGTATTTATTTGACACACTTATGGATTAATTGATTTATTTACTTTGTTTTATAACTTTTGGTTTAACCGGAAATGATTTTTAAATTTTCAATGGCACCACCGTTATATATTTTATCCTATTTTAATAGAATTTGACATTCTAAATACGATAACACCTTACATGACATTTTTTGACATTTCGGCTGTCAAAATTTTATTTTTTAAATTCCAATCCTGTGTGCCATGATAAAGCTAAAACGGTTTCTTTTAAATTAAGTAGCCATGGAAAAATAAAATTAATCGTATTTTATTTTTATGACTTTTCAGGGCGAAGTCAAAGTTTGCAAAATCCTATTTATGAAGTATTTTGTGTTTTATTTGTTTTCTGGGAGATTAAATTTAAACAAAATATTATTTGGCTTTTCTCCAGAATAAAATTTAAAGTTTATTTAACATTTTATGAAAGTTAAAACTTTTATACATTAGGTAGTACTTTAAAAGAAATAATAAATATGCTTTTATTATATTGTGTAAGAGCAGAATAGTTCTGATAATGTATAAAAGTTTTAATTTTCATAAAATGTTAAATAATTTGTGAATTTTATTCTGGAGAAAAGCCAAATAATATTTTGTTTAAATCCTATTTCTCAGTTATTTTAAAATGAATCAGGGAGCTCGTTGGCGTATTCTAAGGAAGAGCATTTTGCTTTAACTAATTTGGTACCTATATAAGCGGTATTTCAGGGTATGACCTTTTCTACAGAACACATATTAGATTCTTAATGTTGTCATAAATCGATATTATTTTTATTTAGTATAATGGTTAGTTTGGAATCATTTGTTTACATGCTTTTAAGATACAAACCATTCCCAAAATACCGCCTATGTGGTACCAAATAATTCAAAATAAAATAACTCCTTTAGAATATGGTAACAAGCTACCCTTTTTCTAAAAAAAAAAGTTATGATTATAAATAGACAATATTGCAAACTTTGGCTTTGCTCTAGAAGTCGTAAAAATTAAAAGACGAATAATTTCATTTTTAACACGCTTTTATTAAGCTTGGGTTGTATCTATCTATCTATGTAACGGAATCTTTAAGCCTAATTTTTACCAACTCCCAGCGATTCAATTTCTTTGAAACTTTGCACACGTATCAAGGACCAATGACAATGCAATAATTTAAAACAGTATCCCGTTATCCTGATTAGGACCGCCAGGATAAATAAATTCCTTTACAGATCCTCTGTGTCCTAATACTACTCTTGACAAAATGGCGAAGGAATTTTTAGTGAATAAACTGGAGCATTTATTTTTAAAAAAACTAATTGATATATCGAACTAAAAAATGAAAAATAAATAATAGTTTAAAAACTAAAAAACACGCTTTTATATGCAACCGAACTAAAAATTAGAAAATAATTTTTCATTACAAAGAGTTTGTCACTTCAGAATAAAAGCGTGGGGTGCTTAATATATTAAATGTTATAATTATTCTATTTGCAAATATCTATGAGGGAAAAGTTATGAAAAATAGTAAAATGCACCCCACGCTTTTATTCTGAAGTGACAAACTCTTTGTAATGAAAAATTATTTTCTAATTTTTAGTTCGGTTGCATATAAAAGCGTGTTTTTTAGTTTTTTTAAACTATTATTTATTTCGTGAGTACTTGACTCAGAATAAACCGTTTTAGCTTAGTTATGGCACTCTAAATCGAATTTAATAAAATAAATTTTTGACAGTTGAAATGTCAAAAAATGTCATAGTGAAGTGTCATTTGTATTCAGAATCTCATATTTTATAAAAATAGGATAAAAATATACCAGTGGTACCATTTTATATTTAAAAATAGCAGTCATTTCCAGCTAAAACCAAAAGTTATAAGAAAAAAGTGAATAGATGAATCAATCCACAATTATGTTTAATTACGATATACCAATTTTTTTATCTTTAAAGGTAAAAAAAGTTATAAATGAAAACCATTTGTGGAAAATACCCGGTATATTTATTCGAGAGATGATACTTATTTTAAAAGTAAAATAATCGGTATTATTAATGTTAATTTTTTGTTCCAGGACAATGTAATGAGCCTCTGGGTATGGAAACTGGTTCAATTCCGGATGACGCCATTAGTGCCAGTTCGTCTTATGTTTCAAATGTGGGGCCTAAAAATGGAAGGTAGGTTTAGGTTACTAAAATAATTGGATGGTATTTATTTGGGTACACGCCAAAGTTAAATTAAAAGTACTAAAAAACTAAAAAAATGTAAACAAGTAAAAAGATCATATTTGACATTTAATGTCAAAGATTCCAAGATTATCCTAAAAAAGATAAAAAATTTAAATTTTAAAACCCTAATAATAGTTAATTTTTATTTTTATTATTCTTATTTAATTTATCTTGACAACGGAGGCAGATTTGCCACCGAAACGTCGATTTTTAATTATCTTTTTACTTGTTTAAATATTTTTGGTTTTTTAGTACTTTTAATTTAACTTTGTGTGTACCCAAATAAATACCATTTATTAAATTAATCCTCCGAACTACAGAACATATCTTCAAAATACCTGTAGTTTTAAATTATTAACATTTTTCTTTAGGATATATTTCCTAATTCCTTTTTGATTTAAAAAAACGAATGTTACATATTAAGGGGCTTTAATTCGGCTTGGTTATCTGTCTTCCTTAACAAACTTTTTTACTGCCTTTTATCAACAAAAAACAAAAACAATGGTCAGCAAAGGTCCGTAAGGCCCCACTTACTTTAGCCTTTTTAAATATTGTGAAGGGTATGTAACAGTAACTCAACCGACAAACTATACAGGGCGATTCTACAACAGAAAATAAGAAAAAACTTCATATAAATATATATCCTAAACGTCTTAGTTTTTAAACTACGATGTGTTAAATATTTAAAAAAAAACTTTTTTTTTTAATTTTGACACCTGTAGTTCAAAAACTAAGACGTTTAGGACATATGTTTATATGAAGTTTTTTTCTTATTTTTGTTGTAAAATCGCTCCGTACAGTTTGTCGGTTGAGTTACTGAACACCCTGTATGTATGTAGGTAATTTAAATGAAATTGATGAAAACTTTGATGGTTTGCCTAAACGGTGAGGTTTATCGACTTTAATAAAGAGTACCTTATTTTTTTAAGTTTTTGATTGTCTATAAAATGGCGCCCCCAGCTTTGCGATATCTATCAAAATAAAAAAGTTATAATGTAAATAAATTTTAAGTTTTAGGTAAAGTGCCCTCTGGCGGTATTTAAAAAAAGAACTTTTGTCTTAAAATTTTAGAATCTGCAAAGCTCGATTCGTGTGCCAAATATTAACGGAATTGGTTAAAAATATAAATGCAATATGGCGAAAAACCAAAATAAAAATTGGACTTTGACGGCTTGTAACTCGAAAACGAATGATATTTTGAAAAAATTATAAAAAGCTCTACCCTTATTTTGTCAAGTAGAATCACCCCTAAGTTTCCTAATCGATTTTTGAATCACCCTGTATTTGGATTTTGCAGAGACCTTGGCACTCATTTAGATCTTTATTCTTTTGCGGCGAAGTCTACAGCCAAGTGTAATTTTAGTATTGAACTTGTCTCACTTTTTTCCATTTATGTTTTTAAAAGAATATTTTTTTACTATAAAATAAATTATTATTTTTCAATTAATTGCCAGAAACTACTGTAGCTGTCAACACTAAAAATTATGACAAAAAAACAATTTTCAATGTAGGTAAAGTGCCCTCTAGCGGCAAACAATCAATGTGAATTGTTGCTAGAATGATGAAACGCGGACGATTTAGTCTAGGTTTTAAATATTAGTCAAATCAGGTTTTTCTGTAAGCAAGTAATTTAAAAACAAAAAATAAAAACTTGAACTTTGACGGCTTGCAACTCGAAAACGAATAACATTTTAAATAAAATATATATGAAGCTCTACCCTTATTTTGTCAAGTAGAATCACCCCCTTAAGTTTTGTGATCGATTTTTTAATCACCCTGTATTTGTTTGTTTGCTTTTAAATTTGTAATTATTATTTATAAATCGGTAAACAAAACTAAAAAACACTACTACCTCTTTTAGTTCGGTAGAAAGTGTAAATTTGCGCCCCTGATCACTTCTTTTTCTTTATTACCATAGCATATACCTTTGTTAAGGCACCTCTGCCGCACGAACAACATACGGCAAAGGAAAAAATAGTACCTTTCCCTCTTGAGATGCTGACTTGTTTTTTTTTTATTGTAAAACCATCGCGAAAGTACACGTTTTTAAATAAAAATAATTTTTGAAATTGGTTCACAAACGCCGAAGTAATCGCATTACATACATACAAAAAAACGTACAGTCGAATTGAGAACCTTCTTTTTTGAAGTCGGTACAAGTATTAAAGAGAGGGTGATCTACCTAATATTTTCAATAAACTGACCTCTTTGACTAATTTTTGTTAAGAGTTATTAAAAATGTCATAGGTTTTCAATAAAAGGCGTGCCTTTAATTTTTTATTTGTGATTTCATGACTTACCAAGAATGTAACTCTAACTAAAGGCAAATTACTAATATTATATGAACACACAAAATATTACAAAAATTTAATATTTGCATAAATACAACTACCAATAATGAGGTAAACAGTCACAGGACTTGGAATAGATTCTACTTTATTTATGTGAAACAATGCAAAATATTTCCTCTAAAGTGATTTTCGTGTTATTCTAGTGAGTGGATGCGTTCAAAAATTTAAATTGAATTTAACTGTCCCAAACCAGTTTAATTTACGTGCATAACGGATTATTTCCCACAATGTTAGCCACGATAAAATAAATATATATTTAAATTTAAGCTCATCTCTACACCAGATGGATTAAATATTAACTTTAGAGGTATTAACTTATTCACTTAAAAGTGCTTAAATGTTTGGGAAGTCGGTTTTAAGGATAAACTTTTATAATTTAGTCATGTCACTTTATAGTACATCACACACATGGTTTTGCCTTTTAAAATATGTTTTAGGTAACAGTAAATTTCTTTGAGTTGGGTTATCTGGTTGGTTCGGGTTTTGGAACGAAAGGAGATATGATGAACCTCTAAAGATTAATAACCTTTAACAAAATATTTTTCAGAAGCAGGTCCTAGGCAACTCATATTAAAAACAATTGGTTTAACGTATATCAGTTTATGATTGACTTTTCAGCATACCGCATTTTAGCAACTTGCTGGTTATGGTAGAGAAGCCCAAGAGGATATTTTGAGATTTACTACAGCGGCAGATTAATATACCGAAGTATACCTTTTACCCGGTTATGTACTTCACCAAATGTGAGCCCCGTATACAGGGCCGAATGTAAATAACAAAATATGTCCATCAGGACCATTTTAGCGCGTCAGATTAAGATAGGGTAAGTTACCCTACATGCTAAACAGTGTATATTCCGCTAATCTGACTAATTTAAGAGTGACGTTAAAAAGCGGAAGGACTACAAGGTTGTGAAAAATAAATAAAATTTTGACATTCTTGAGCGTGGCGATTTTTTTATTTTGAAGAAAATAATTTAGGGATAACGAAAATGTTTAATCGGATACGATCCGAATGATTTCCACAAGCCGAAATAAAAACAGTATTTTTTTACATATTCTCTAAAAATCTATAGCTGCTTCCTTCACTCGCCAAAAGGTATACTTTATACATTATATATTTTTTTCTTTTATCGTCCAAGTTTAGCAACCAAATAGGTCTCTATGACGCTCCGAGTAAATACCCATTCCAGCAACATGGGCTATGAAAGAGGGTCAAGATGTTTTTTAAAATTTCTATAATAGTCTAAGACCCGGCATTAAGAAAATATACACCTCATCTGTTAAATAAATAAAATAATATTTTCTAGGCAGATTTTAATGTAGTGAATGCAAATGTGCAACATCTGCCAGCATAGGTCTGCTACAATTAATAACAATTAATTAATTAAGTAATTTCGGGGAATATGGAATACCATTTTTATATGGTCGAGATAAAATTTAAAAAACACAGTTATTAGTCTCATATTTTGGAAATTAATAACTAGTGGTATTACCTAAAAGTATCGCTTGATGAATTTAGGTAAAAGATGTGGTCCCCAGATTACAAAAAAAAGTAAAAATTGTCACTTTAGGTGCTAAACAAAAGTGGGGGGTAATATGGGATAAAGAAAATAATCAGACAAAATGAACAGAAACCAGTTTAATACTTCTATTATAAACAGTTTATTTGCAAAAATCGCAAACGAATACATCCCCCTCAATACCGGAGCATGCTTCGTGAGCCCATCCTTCACAGATAACACACTGCAACCATACTTCTCTACTACGACTCATGGTAAAGGTTTCCTGGCAAAAAATGCACTCTGCATTGTCAGAAGCTAATTTGGTTTTCACATAGGTAGATAGTGGCAGTTCGTCATCATCTGATTCGTCGTCTAATATGACAGGATCCGACTGAGAAGACGACGATGAAGTTGATAAACGGTTTAGTCTTTTTTCTTTGGCGCCTTCGAAGAGCTTGGACCAGCTTCGTTAGTTATCTTTCTTGTAACCTTATCGCGTGAAACAATAATGGACTCTTCTAGTTCATCTTTATTTGGCGTCGAGGTTATTATTTTTGCCTTTCCACATTTTCTGCCTCTTGTGCCAATTTTCTTTTTAATTCTGGCACGGGTACGACATCTGTGGGAAGAACATTTGGAAGACTTGCATTTCCATGATCTGCAGTGATTAGTTCTCTGTTTGATGCTTTTTGCTGTTCAGCCACAAAATCTTCGTCAGAAAAAACATCTCTTCGTACAGGATATATCCCAGTTGCACTGAATCCCCTAATGGATCTCTCCGCTGTTTGTACTTTTAAATATGCTCGTCCAAATAGTTCGCATATATCATAGTGTGTTATAGCTCGATTCTCTGACCGCAAAAAAATTCTTACTTCTTCATTGTAGAATGTTTTTAGTGCACCCATCACAGTCTTGTCCAGGGGTTGCATCTTATGTGTAGTATGCGGTGGTAAGCACATTATGGTGACAAAATTGTCTCTTGCCTTAATAACCACATCTAAGTTCCTAGTGTGTGTATGGTGGCCATCAAGTACAAGAAGCACTGGACTTATTTGTGTAGGTTTTGTTTTTTCTAAAAAGTGATCAAACCACCGCGTGAATAAATCAGTTTGAATCCATCCTGATGGATGAAATGCGAATATAGTTCCCGGAGGAGCTCCTTTTTTAATCTGCTCGCTGCTGTTTTTCCGGGGGAAGATAAGCATAGGAGGCACAAATCCCCCTGCAGCATTCATGCACAATACCGCTGTGACCAGGGATCCTCGTTCGGCCGACGTGAGAGCGCCCACTTGTTTTTTGCCTCTCATAGAAACTACTTCTGGGCATCTGGACTGAACAATACACAACCCCGTCTCGTCCACATTATATATTCGGTCCGGGGCAAAGTTTTTATCTTCCATTATGTTTTCCAAAAGAACAAAAAATTCTTCGACGTTCTCTCGATTGAAACCCAGAGCTCTGGCGATTGAGGTGCCAGTAGGTTTTCTGAAACTCAATATCTTTTGGTGTCTCTTCATGAATGCATAGAGCCAATCCTTTCCAGCAGACTCACGCAAAAATGAAAACGGATGCGGTAAGTTATTACGCCTTGCAAGCTGGAACGCCATAGATTGCACATCTTTACGAGTCAAGCCAAAATACTTTTTATCCATTTTCAATAAATATTCCACAAGTTCTTTTTCCAATTCGGGCGACAAAACCGTTTTCCTTCCCAAAGTAGTTTGGCAAACCGTTTTAGGGGAACCCTCTTTGTTACAGAGGCGATGAAGAGTGGCACGCGGAACATGAAATCGTTTTGCAGCAGACAAGTAGCCTAAACTTTTACTTCTTACAGCCTCGATAGCTTTTTCCATATCTTCAGGATTCCACTGTTTCCTTTTTTTTCGAGCAAGACATCGGATCTGCCAAAAAAAAAATAAATTTGAGAATCCTTACGCTTCTATACTATAGTATTTTGATGCATCTATAGAAAACCGTTAGAAAATCAGCAAATATAAAGTAAAAAGATTAAGAAGTAATCCTAGACAATGTAACTACTTACACTTAGACAAAAATTTTCGAATACTTTATTGTCGTGAAATATGGAATATTCCATAATACCCGAAACATCAGCGGTAGATATAATAAGACCCCAGAAATATATTGGTTGAAGTTACTTGCCAATTGTATAATCAATAATTCCATTAGTACTTATATACACTTACCTGATGAAATAAAGGAATATTTTAAAGAAATAACTAACAAAACAAAGAGCAAAAAGCAACGTTCAAAAACTCTCGAAAAGTGCAATACGCAATGATGCCAACTGCCAAAATTCAAAACGTTAGCAGTTGAGATAATTCACATAGGGAAACTATAATAGATTAAATTCAACTACTTTCACTACCAAAACATAGGTGACGCCTCCTGTTTCAAAAATACAGCGTATTCCATATTACCCGGTCTATTCCATATTCCCCGAAATTACTCTAGTTAATTTATTTATAATTGTTACCTTTACATGTTATTTGCATAAACCAATGAACGGTAAAATAGCTTAGTTGGTTAGGTAGCAGCCCGGATTTTATTCAAATAAATATGGTAAACATAATTTTGCTAATAGACAAGGGAATAAAAAATAGAAAAAAATACCCAGTGCGGAATACGAACCCAGACAGTATCGACAAGGCATTTACTGCTAAATGCTGCTACCTACCAACTAGGCTATTTCACCGCTGATCATTAGTTTATGCACTAACATGTAAAAATAACAATTTTAAATAAATTAATTATTAATTACTAAATAATTATTAATTGTAACAGATCTTTACTTTCACTTGCATTCACTACATTAAAATCTGCCTAGAAAATATTATTTTATTTTAATTAACAGATAAGGGTATATTTTTTTAATGCCGGATCTTAGACAATAAGGAATTGGATAGTCGGAAATTGTTTTGTATTTTTATGAAAACAAATGCGTGCAGCAGTTTAAAACATAAAATAAAACCAACGATAATAATTACAAAAACTTGATAATTAGTATCAAAAACGCAAAAGTATAAGCTTAAGCGGTAATTTTTATAAGTCCCTAATTACCTTTTTAATCTAATTAAAAGTATAATTTATTTGCGTAAACTGGTACTAGCCTAAGATCCGAATAGGAAGTGACCTTCATCTATCTGTTTACCGATAATAGCTGTTTTGTATTAAAGATAGTATTTGAACAAAGGTATTGCAATGGGGTTGCCTAAAAAATTAGGTCAAGACTATGACCAAATAAAAAATAGTAAATTTTAATAGTTTTAAGTGATCCTGTATAATGTCTTTTAATTTTTTTATTGTCCATGACAGTGCGAATATGTTAGGACATATTGTTTCTTTGATTTTATAAATAAAGCTGTGGTAAATTTTTAAACTTTAAACATTAAAATTTTGGTACATTGTGTATATAATATTTAAAAATATATATTTTAATAACTAGCATACGTACGTATTTCAAAATATAGGGGTTGCCAGTAAACAAGGTGTGTCAAAAATTATGAGATTACATTTTAAAATTAAAAATGGCCTTGACCTTATTTTTTTGGGCAACCCTATGACGATACCTCTGTTTAAATACTATCTTTAATGTAAAACAGTTTTTATTCTGTAAACAGATGTGTGAAGGTCGATTCCTATTCGGATCTCCTACTTTAAGTGCAGAAATAAAAATTAAGTTATTTTAAGTGAATCAAAACAAACATTTTTTTAATTAAATCAATTTGCATATTTGGTATTTTAAAGAAGATTTTTAAATATACAATTTACCAATATTAAACCAAAAGCGATTTGTATGTAACGACCATTTACAAATTTTTGTAGGCATAAAAAATGCTTTTAAATTTTAATAGATTTATTCAATAGGCGACAGTCGTTGAAAATATTTTAATATGCACATAAATTAAACCGATTTGTGTCCGTAAAATCAAATTTAAATCTTTTAGAGCACTATATCTATTCGTGCAAATAAACTGACGCGAAAATCTCGTTAGAGAAAATAATTGGCATTGTCTGCGTAAATTCATTATTTTGACAACTTTTTTAGCTTAATACCTTTAGATTTATACAAACAAATGGGTAAAATATGTCATAAGATCTGTTTTAATGCCCATGTGCAATTTTTTAAATAAAACATCAAAATTCAAAAATAATATCAGAACTATTACGCACTGATATACAAATTACTTGACACTGCTTTAATACACTTCTGAACAAAACAAAACCGGACAAACAAAATTTTGTTCAAATTTAATTTTAAATAACTGTTTGGTTTTTAAACCAATTTTAATTAACTTTTGGTCTCTCTTTTGGTATATATATACATATATATATATATATATATATATATATATATATATATATATATATATATATATATATATATATATATATATATATATATATATATATATATATATATATATATGTAAGTCCAACATTATACCATTGAACCACGGAACTATAGTAGTTACAGGAAGAAGGGTAACTACTATAGTTCCGTGGTTCAGTCAGTACGTTTATATCGAATAGTTCAAGCTGGCTTCAAACCAAAGCGGCTTTAAAACGAATTCCAAGCGTACGTGTTTATTTCGGTGGCATGAAAGTCGATTGAAAATCAAGGTCAAGCAAATTTCAGGCCAGCGTCATACGCATGCGCCAGATTTGCATCCAACTTCACAGAAGACAACAAACAAAAACAAACCTCACTTTTTATATTGGTTTATTTGTGTTTACACGGTCTCTAAAAATGGATAAACAAAAACGAAATATATGGCTAGATGAGGAGGTGAGGTTTTTCTTAAACCTTTTAAAGGA
This sequence comes from Listronotus bonariensis, assembly GCA_014170235.1. Taxonomy (NCBI): domain Eukaryota; kingdom Metazoa; phylum Arthropoda; class Insecta; order Coleoptera; family Curculionidae; genus Listronotus; species Listronotus bonariensis. The sequence goes on from JACEGR010005435.1 coordinate 48,725, forward strand.
GAAGAAGATTCTTTCCATTTTAGATGGGAAGAAATTTAGAGCAGCTGAGGTTTTTAAATCATTGGAAAGCGACATGTTCGCTAATGGTTTCTTAAGAGATCACCTGCAATTGAGAACAAAGTTTAAAAATTTAAAAGGTAGGTAACCAAAAACTTAAAATATTTGGTAATTATGTAGAAACCGGCCGCAATTGTGTGCCAAAAGAAGGGGGCATATGGTGAAAATAAGGTTAGTACAAATGCCAACTTTGATGATGGATATCTTGGAAACAAAACATTTTCGACTAAAAATTCTTTAGGTTTGTGATCAGTGCCCCAAAAACCCCCGTATACCAAATTTAATCAAAATCGGAGTCACGGCCGGTTTCTACATACATAATTATCAAATATCTATATTTGATTCCTTAAAATTTTATTTTTTTAATGTAATTTTTACCCTAAGTAAACTCATTTATTTGTTAAAATACTTAACTGTTATATATGTATATAGAACTAATACACATACCCCATTTTAATGTATTCTTTCTTTTAGGTGAATACTATAAAGTGAAAAGGCATAATGAAAAAGTGGGATGGACCCCAAACAGTTTGTATTTTATGCTGAAATGAATGAACTTTTAGGGGACAGACCGGCCAATACCATGGAGGGCATTGACTCATCCCAAAATGTGTTACAGGACGAAGAGTTTATGGAAGGCCAGGTGCCGGAATTAATTTACGACATTGGGGATGATGGTGTGGTAAATGTGGCTTCACCAGAGGGTCCGGAAGTCCCTATACCAAGCACTCAAGATCTGCCTCCAGCGCTGCCTGCAGGTGTCCCTTCAGGATCAGGGATACAATCGATGATGTCGCCACCGATGTCTCCAACAAATTCAGACTCCCGCCCAAATTCTAGGAGTACAGTTCGGAAGAAAATAGATGTGTCAGTATTAGAAGTGCAGGCCGGAATTGAAAGGGCGCTGGCCAAACTTGAGGAAAACCAAAAGGCGGAACATGCCTTAATGGAGAAAATGTTGGAAAGGCATGAAAAAATTATTAAAGAGTGTACAAATGATTTTTTAAAAGGTCTAAAATCAATATTTAAAAAGAGGAAGAGGAGGCCATCAACGTCATCAAGCGATTCTGATGAAGAAAGACCAAAAAAAATAATATTAATTTGGAATTTGTTGTAGTTTGATTTTTATTTGTAATTTTTTAAATAAATTTGAATATTCATTATTAGTTTTATTTCATTAATTTTATTATTATAAACAAACACACATACACATTTTTTACCTTTTAATGAAGTGTAATTTATTAATTTCATAGTAGTAATCTTTACAGAGCACAGCCCAGTTGTTACTACTTAATAATACATACATACTATGTACTTAACCTAACACTTAATGAACAAGTAATAATATAATTTAAAAAAAGTTTGATCTAAAACTGCTTAGATTTTCTTAATGGTACATTCTTACTTAAATAATTACACAAAAATCTCTTAAATTATGTGCATCAAATGCATCGTGAGTCCTAGCTTCACGGGTGGATGGTTGTGGAAATATTAGTTCAGCGTTTTTAACATCATCCATCCAGTTTTGAAAAAACTGCTCATTTCTTGTTTCAATTATGTTGTGAAGGGTACAACAAGCTGCCACTACATTAGGTACAAATTTATAATGTATGTCGCATCTTTTTAAAAGGGTCCTCCAACGAGCTTTTAGCCTCCCAAACGCGATTTCAACTACCACTCTACTAGAGCTTATATAAACATTAAATGAATCTTCAATTGGAGATAATCCACGATTTGAGTAAGGCTTCAGTAGCCAAGGCAACAGTGGGTATGCCGGGTCCCCAAGTATTACATATGGAATTGAGTGGTCATCCAGTCGAACAGAACTCTAAAAATAAATGAATAACTTTTTAGTACATAAACAGGTATGTTGCCATATACAGCATGTTCTCACCATATAGAAAACTTTTTTATTATTAATTTTACGAAAAAAATATTCTTTATAAAAGATCTGCATGATCTGAAACGTAAAATGCAATCATGAGATATTAATTTTTTGCAGTGGTATACGAGGTATGTCAAACAACAGACCTAAATTCTAAACATTCTTTTAAAATATTCTTTATACCAACTTTTAAAAATAAACATTTTTATAATGAAATCAAAGTTTATGTCAATAGTGATCAGAAAGTCTTGTATGGCAGATATTACATATTTTCTTTAAATAAAACAGGTATTAGAACTACTTACTTTTGGCATCATATCTTCTATGTTTTTGTATAAAGAAGATGTTGTTAAAACTGCAGCATCGTGGGTGGATCCTGCATTTTTAACACATATATTCATAAATCTATACTTGTAATCTACAACTCCTTGAAGAATAATAGAGGCCCATCCTTTTCGATTTATGAAGTCACGATACCCATTTGTTGGTGGTAGTATGGGTATATGCGTACCATCAATTGCCCCTAAAATATTTGGTAACTTTGAACTTTCTTGAAAATATGATGATATTTGTAGAGCTTCGGCTTCATTGGGCATTTTTATGTATTTAGGCAGTAAAACTGTATTTACAGCATTTACAAACTCATGCACAATATTATGCACTGTAGCTTTGTGAATTCCAAAAGCATTTCCAACTAAGCGATATTCACAACAACTTCCCAAAAGTACAAAGACACAGCAACTTTTTTCACAATTATTGATTTTTCTGTGATGATTTAAAAATTTTCTTTTGGCTCTAATTTTTGTCCTAATTCATTCACAATATAATCGAATGTCTCTTTTGTTACGCGAAAATTTTCTAACCAATCCTTATCTGTAAATTTTTTCTGGACAATTCTTTCCCACCAGTCGTAACTTCGCTCCTTGTTTTTAGAACGAACTCTTTCTTGGAGATTTCTTAAATTGATTTGTGTAAGCTGTAGGTAATAATAGGTTAGAATTTGCTGTAACCTGCAACAAAAATAAGCAATTGTTTTAATATACTTTTTTAAAAATAACTGTTATGTACTTACTTCTTTCTGTAATTTCGTCTCCTTAGCCATTTAAATACTGCCAAATTTTGAACTAAAAGAATTTGAGTAACATATTGTAAGTATAACGAACCTATGGCAACAATTGCCTTTTTAGATTTCATAATTATTATTTTTCTTTTTAAACCCCTCAATCATCAATAAAAACGTTATCAAAAATTTCGTAATAAAAACAATTTCACTGGAAATATCCAAATCCAAAATAATTATGAAGTTGACAGTTGACACTGATGACGTTCGAGAAGTCATCTATCTGAAGTTAGGCAGTTATTAATCCCGCTTGAACCGTTTATATCGTGTTTCTAATCGGCTTCAGTGAAGTCAACCCTACTTATTTTTCAGGCTTGACTTGAACGATTCAAGTCATTTTCAAGCGCGTTTATATCGCTTTTTCAGGCCACTTTTAAAAGCCGCTTTAACTCAAGCTAGCTTCAATTATTCGATATAAACGTAGTGAGTGGTATAACGTTGGACTTACAGTCGAAAGGTTGGGGGTTCGATCCTGGGTTGGACCAAAATATTTTTTATTTTTATTTTTATTTATTTTATATTTTAAATTTGTGTGCTGATCTAACCTCATTCTTTGTTATTATTTTAATATGTAGTGTTGTGTAAAATTCTTTGTTTTTAGTATTTTAATGGTATGTTAAGTTTTATTTTATTTATATAATTAATTAAGTTAGGTTCTTTCTGTTTTATAGGTCTGATGATGCTCGTAATAAGAGCGAAACACGTGTCACGTTTTTAAATATATGTTTTTAATTCCTTTGACTGAGACCACGACTTTGAGTTGTACCTTTTCTGTTTACTTTACAAGAGGTCTCTTTGAGAAAAATGGACGACTTTTTCCAGTTTCAATTTAGCAATATTAGTTTTTTTTTTAATAAGACAAAAATTTCATGGTCTTTTTTAAAAATGTGTATTTCCTTTTAGAATAAAGATATTGATACAAAAAAGAAAGAATTAAATTTTATGTCAAACTTTTAAGTAACAGCATTAAAGTAAAAAAAAATATTTTTTGCCATTTTTTTACAACTTTTGCATTAACACCTAAATAAAATTCTTAAATTTTAATTTATAATTTTTATAAACAAAATCCTCCAATAACTTTAAATTTCTTTGACATTTCTTTTTCTCTTTCCCAGGATTTAAGTTTTAATGTGTAATGTAAAAAAAATAGTCCAAGACATTTTTTTACTTTAATGCTCTAAGTTTAAATGTTAACATAAAAATCAATTCTATACAATTTTGTTATAGTTTAAAAAATCGAATCTAGATTTATATAAATAAATGGGTAAAATATGTTATAAGATCCGTTTTAAAGTCCATGTGCAATTTTTTAAATAAAACACCAAAAATTTAAAAATGATATCAGAACTATTACGCACTGATATACAAATTACTTGACACTGCTTTAATACACTCCTGGACAAAACAAATCCGGACAAACAAAATTTTGTTCAAATTTAATTTTTTAATAACTGTTTGGTTTCTAAACCAATTTTAATTATCTTTTAGTCTCGTTATAGCTCCTTTCATCAAAATTAATATTTAATATGGGTTTATATTGCAAACGTTTTATAAGACTAAGTATTATACAGAGAAGAGCCACATATTGCATTGTGACCCATATTATCGAACACCCTGTGGAATGATTAAATGTTACAATTTGGTATCGGTCTATTAAATTTTAAATCCCCATTTTTTCTTAACATTTCTTTTTTAGTTTATATTGGTATCTCTATTCTAGAAAAAAATACAAATTTAAAAAAAACCTTTTCGCGAAAAGAGTCATCAAATACTCATCCTCTACTTATGAGTGGCCAAGTTTTACAGAGCAAAGACATCTTCAATCTTGTGGGGGTCACGTTTAAAAGTAACCTTAACTGGCATAAACACATTGTATCTATAGCCAAGGCAGCTTCAAAAAAGCTTGGATTTCTCTTTCGATCCAAAAAGTATTTTTCCGCTCCTAATTTATACACTTTATATGTGTCCCAAATCCGACCTCCCTTGGAATATTGTTCTCATATCTGGGGCATGGCGTCCCCCACAATCCTAAGCATTTTTGATTTTATTCAAAGAAGAGCTATTCGTCTCATTAATGATCCTTCACTTACAAAAAGGCTTCCCTCTCTTGCCCATCGTCGGGCTGTGGGGGATTTATCGCTTTTTTATAGATACTTCCATGACTTCTGCTCTGAAGAATTGTCCAGTATAGTTCCTTCACTCACGGTTCCCAACAGAGAAACTCGTGGTTCCGAGCGCATCCCTATAGGGTCCAACTGGACAGGCCCCGAACTTCTCACTTTGTTCGTTCTTTTATCCCTAGAGTTTCTAGATTATGGAACCTGCTGCCCGCGAAGGTCTTTCCTTCCCCCAAATCTTCAAGTATTTAAGTCCCGTGTCAACAAACTCCCTCTTACCTCGCTTAAGACACCCACGCTACGTTAGTATTTAGGCTTTTAGCCTTCGTAGTTTGTATAATGGTCGTAATAGACACTATAATTTAAACATACTTAGTGAAACTTAAGATTTGGATGGTCATATTTACGAAACTAGTAAAGATAGGTATATCAAATGTAGTATTTTTTGCCCTTTAAAAGGTCTTTTTATTGGTAATATAATATAAAGGGCGTTCTTTTTTGCAATCACACTTTTTGTCGTACCCTGTACATTTTAAGAGATAAAAAATTATGATCACCGATTTAAAAACTACTAGGCCAATTTAACAAACCAATATTATTTTTAGTTTTCTTTTAGACGAAAATTTTACGGTCTTTTTAAAAATTTGTATTTCCTTTAAGAATAAAGATATTAATACAAGAAAAAAGAATTATATTGTATGTCAAACTTTTAAGTTACAGCATTAAAGTAAAAAAAATGTTTTTTCGCATTTTTTTACTACTTTTGCATCAACACCTAAATAAAATCCTTAAATTTTAATTTATATTTTTTATAAACAAAATCCTCGAATAACTTGAAATTTCTTTTTCCTACGACCACTTGTGAAAATAGCAGATAGCACACTGATTTCATGCATAGAAAATGCGTTATATCACACTAGTGTTGCAAAGTACTTTACAGCACTAGTGTTGCAAAGTACTTTACAACACTGGTGTGATACATATTATGATGTCATTCTAAAAACTGCTTTTGGTTTTGCAAGTGACATATTTATTCTAGTGACAGTAAAAAAAACTTTTATTTACCTTAAACGGTAAAACCCAAATTAGCGAAAATCATCTTTTTTATATTTATTAAAATTTACGAAAAAATAAAAACATAAACAAAAATAGACATAACCACAAAAACAACTTTCACTGACTGGCCCAGTGTTGTCAGGTAAGTAGATCAAATTAAAAATCTCCCTTCTACCTTTGAGCACGTACTTTATAGAGGCAGCCATGCCGCTTGACCGTTCGACCTAAAGCGCCAGAGAAAAAAGCCTATAGATCAAATTCCTTCCTCTCTTTCTTCGTGTACTCAAACAACTAGTTAAATCTTTTTTTTAATCCCTAATTAAACCTAAGGCTAATACACATTTTATGAATCCACTTTCTTTTATCCATTCATAAATAGAATCAGACCCTTCCGACGTTGCCAAATGCTTTCCATATTTTGCATGGTAACTGACGTTTGGTAGTCGTTTTTTTCTTACTTTTAGGACTTTAGGTTATGCATTTACAATTTTCATATTTTTTATATTTTTTCTTAAAAATATGAGGAAAAACTGTTATTTTTACTTAATTTTATATGTGATGTTCAGTTTCATTAACTCATTTTACCAATTTTACCCCACCCAGCACCCCTTTTCACTCCCCGGTCCCGTAAGTTTATTTACTGATATTTTTTAAAAAACGGAATATTTTGGATATGCACCACTTACGTTTTATTTAGAAGAGTGTCCAAAATATGTAAGAATCGATAATTTTTAAAAAACACTTATAATAGCAGAAAACCGTATTAAACTAATAGCGTTATTACCTAACAAGACCATACAATTTTTATTAAGTGAGGGCCTTTTTAAATTCCAAAATGATAAAAGTTATATAATGCTTCTAGGTAGGTGATTTTCGATGTAAAAATATTGTCAAAACGGTATAATATAGCAGTGAGGAAAAGTATATATCACACTAGTGTTGCAAAGTAAATATCACCTTAGTGTTGCAAAGTTCTCAATTGTTTTTTATATTTTCTGAACAGACAAACTTTAATTTATTTATTTTTGGTGAATAATTTGTGGTCGTAGGAAAAATAGTGTACAGTACTCGTGTGAAAATGACTTTCTTACACTCGTGGGTTTGTCGCACTCGGCTAGTCATTTTCCACACTTGTAATGTAATATACTATTACATTTCTTTCTCTCTTTCCAGTATTTAAGTTTGTGTAATGTAAAAAAAAATAGTCCAAGACATTTTTTTCTAAATTTAATGCTCTAAGTTTAAATGTTAACATAAAACTCAATTCTCTGCAATATTTTCCTATACAATTTTGTTATATTTTAAAAAATAAAAGTACTTTATTTTGCTCTAAAACATTAAATATTTTAATTTTCTTTTAAACTTTTAAATTTATTACTTCTTATTAAGCTAAACAAATACCTTTATATAGTTACCAAAATTGTCAAATATTAATAGGTTTAATAATATTAATATAAATGTATACACATTAATTTATAATTATTATTTGTTTAGGTATGTAATAATTTTTAAATGGTTAGACACACAAATAGATGAAATTCAATATAATTTAATTAAACGGCCAAATATATACCGGGATTATATTTTTAAATTAAATGTATACAATTTGGAAATATCAGATAAATGCAAAGTTTCAAGCAAATAATTGTGGTAAATTTTGCAATTATTATTTTGAATATTATAATTATTTGTTTAATTATCTTTTTTACCATGCGATAATAATTTTATATTAAAGCTTTATGGGGGTAAAATATAGTATTTGTTTGTCGACACAAGCACAGGAATTATTAATTAGTTCAACGACATTAAAAAAATAGTCAAAATAAGTTTAATTTTAAAAATAATTTAGATTAACAAGATAAAAAATATATAAAAAATAAATAAAAATAAAATTAAACACATGAAGTCAGGTGCTATTTCCCGACTTTATTTATTTTAAAGTCATTTTTTCTTAATGATAACTTTTAATTTATTTATTTACTTATTTTATTTATTTATTTATTTATTTATTTATTTAACAAACTAACCAAATAACAAATTAAAAATTAAAAATTGTATACAGTTGCCGAAAATATAATATATTTGGCATATGAGTGGAAGCAAAATGAATCAGGAGATTTGTGTTTGCTCCACTCACATGCCATTAAAAATGCTTGCCTAATTCTATAGAATTAAAATATAATAAACTAAGTTGACTCACTTAAGACACAAACCAAGAGATATTTTGGCAAATCCGAACAAAATTAGTGACAACCCACTGCTTTATTTTAACTTTAATATTTTTATTAAGTTTTGTTCTCAGCCCCATTGGCATCATATTAAGTATTTTAGGTCCGACATAGGTAATATGCCTCTGAGTTCCAGAAAAGAACTGCTGCGGTAGAGATAGGTAATTTCCACTTACAGCTCTGGTTTCGTGCAAATGCGATACAAATTTATTAAATATTTTAAAATTTAGGGAAAAATGTATTACTCTTATACAATAGAGTTGTCTAACTGTGCACATACCAGATTCCCTAAATAAGGTGTCAGTTGGAAAGCTGTGTTTTTGCGAAGCATTATCTTAAGAACATATTTTTGAACATTAACTAAGGAGGGTAATATACTGTTGCACGCAGCTTCCCAAGCTATAATTCCGTAACCCATTAATGACTCAACCAAAGCTAAATAAACTAGATTTAAGAGATTAATTGACGAAAATGATATTAACTGATAAAACTTGTAAACCATTTTTCTCACTTTCTTTGCTACATATTCAATATGCGCATTCCATTTTAAACACCGATCAAAATAAACGCCAAAATACTTAATTGATTCACAACGTTCTATATTAACATCACATTTACAGTTTTTAAAGTCGTTACAGTTACCTTTATGTAACAGAATGCTTTTATTAGCCGGAAGACCTCGTCTATTCAGGGCAAAAGGCATAAAATAAGACTTTTCACTATTAAGTGTCAATATGCTGCTATCCATCCATAATTTTATTTTAAAAAGCGCTTTTTCAGCCTTGTTAAATATATAGTGTATGATACCAAATAAATAATATTATTTATTTGGTATCATACACTAAGAAACACTATTACGTACCTAGTACTTTTTCTTACACTGTAAACTGTTCGCGCACAATGGCAATGCTGCCTCTAAAAGGTTTAAATTGGGTTTAAACGGAAACACCTGACACAAAAATAAAATGCAATCAATTACGCAATAAAATAAAATTTAATAATAATTTTTAAAAAACCGACTTTAAAAGGCAAATAAAACTCAATAAAAATTTTAAAATAATAAATTAATAAAAAAATAAGTCGGGTAATAACATTTTGCTAAACTAAATATTAATAACTAAATACACATAAGATTTTTATACTTTAATACTAAATGTTATTACCCGACTTAATTTTTCTAATTTTTTATTTATATGTTTTAATTTTTAGTAAGTTTTACTGATCTTTTAAAAGTCAGTTTATTTTTTTAATATCTATTATTTTCTTTTATGTTTTCATTATTAAAATTTATTTGGTGACCATCTACTTAAAAACAGTACTAGTATTTTTCCACCACGTAATCTTTTTGTACAAAACATAAAAGTTGGGTATTAACGGAAGCACCTGACCCACACTAATAAATAAAAATTAAAAATATGAGCTATTAGCTAAATGACAACGACATGACAACACAAATATTTTGACATTACATTTACTACCTTGATTGCTTAAACATCCAGCATAGGTAACAGGGTGAAGCAAAAAAATGTTTCCAATTCGATTAGCACCAGTTACCAAAAGTTGCCTTTGCTATAGTAGATAATCAGTAATTTTTTTCAGAATTAAAAAAATCATGTTCCGCCGCGGGCCCAAAGAAACACAAAACAATTATTAACTTAGTTTAAACTATCGACTAAAATTTAGCTTTACTCTAGTAGATACCGTAAAATTATTTTTTTACCCTTGTTATAATTTTTTTTATTGACATTTTATGACTTTAAAACGCTACAGAATACAATATTTTATATCCACAACTAAAAAGGGGGTTTAAACAAAATATATATTTAAACAAAAACACCAATATGACTTTTAAGTCATTTTTTTTACCCATTACAACTTTTTCCCAGATTCCATATTAACGCGTCGGTCTGGCGCAGGCTCATTGCACTACGACTCAGAAATTTGTGATAGTGCGTACTGCCATAGAGTAAGGAAATTATAGTTATTTTATGGTACTGTGTGTTGTGTTATTATACTAAAAGAGTAGATTCCGAAACAATAATTTACATTAAGTTGTAGTTATATTTACTTCGTACAGTAAATTATGACAACGGGAAATAAAAGAACAATACAAAACAAAGATAAGTGACATCTCTGAGAGCATAAAAAACAAATAATTTTCTTAGGTTCTATTCACAGGCTCGCAAAGAAGAAACTTTTAAAAATAAGGTGGCATTTTTTAAGCAAAATGCCTCTTATTTGTTTGACATAGCATATTGCAAATGCAACAACGTATACAAGTTATGATTATAGGATCCCTCGACCGAATAGAGATTAAAAGCTTAACAAAAATGTAGTAAAAAATCCCAGCAATCTATGCGCGAGAAAAAAGTTAAATTTGAAAGAAAATTGCCTAAAGCAATGCCTCGAAAAAAGGCAGTTGTTTTCAGGTTCAAGGAAGATATTCCACCTATGCCATCAACATCGCAAACAAGAATCAACCTTTGCAGATCAACAACCAGAACTGCCTTTTTTAAGGCATCGCTTTAGGCAATTTTCTTTCAAATTCAACCTTTTTCTCGCGCGTAGCTTGCTGGGATTTTCCTTATAATTTTTTGTTAAGTATTGTTTTTATTCGGTCAAGGGATTCTATAATCATAATTTATGTAGTTTGTTGATCCAAAAGAAATAACCGTTCTAACGGTGGTACTTTGTGTGATATGTCGTACACACATTTTTCAAACGACTTGCATTTACAATATGTCAAACAAATAAGAAGCATTTTGCCTAAAAGATGCTACTTTATTTTTTAAAGTTTCTATTTCTTTGCAAGCCTGTAAATAGAACCCAAGAAAATAATTTAATTTTTATGCCCTCTTTTCATTTTGGATTGGTTAGTGTTACGTGATGAACTCAGAGGATAAATGATCTTTTCCATACCTATTTCCTGCAATGGAGCATTTTCGTCAGGAATGACTTACCTTTGTTTTACATTGTTGTTTTATTTCCGGTCGTCATAATTTACTGTACGAAGAAAATATAACTACAAATAAAAATAAATAAATGTTTCGGAATCTACTCTTTTAGTATAATAACACAACACGCAGTACGCAGTAGAACTTACTAATATCACAAATTTCTGAGTCGTAGTGTAATGAGTCTGCGTCAGACCGACGCGTTAACATCATAGATAACCTACATTTAGATCCGCAGTGGCAAGAAGTATTTTTCGGATTTTACGACCGTGCGCAGTGGGTGGACGAACATGCGCACTTAAAAGCCGTGGCAAAATACAAACACCGGCACCCCGTACCCTTCGTCCGTGGTCTGACCGTAACGCTCTATTAGCTACCGTACTTCGAACAGAAAACCAGGACGCGGTCAACACATTCTTTTCTATAATGCGAATAGTTTTTTTGGGTCCGGTTTACCCTCAACTGGCTTTGCGTACAAACCGGTTTTTTCGCCCATGAAATGTAACTTTTGTTTCGCGCAGGTTATAACATTAGCAATCCATCCAGATCAGTGGTTAACATGGAATCCGGGAAAAAGTAGTAATGGGTAAAAAATTGATCTAAAAGTCATTTTGGTGTTTTTGTTTGAATGGATATTTTTTTAACACCCTTTTTAATTGTGGTTATGAAAAATTGTATCTTTTTAGCGTTTTAAAGTCATAAAATGTCGTTTTTTTACAAAATTTATCATGTAATATTGTTTTGGTACCGCGGCGGGGAATAAAAAAAATGTTATAACAAAGTTTAAAAAAATTGTAAGTTATCTACTAGAGTGAAGCTAAACTTTAGTCGATAGTTCTAACCAACTTAGTAAAAAATATTTTTGTTTCTTTAGCTCATGGCGCGGCTCGGACATGAATTTTTTTTTAAATTAAAAAAACAATTACTGGTTATCTACTATAGCAAAGGCAACTTTTGGTAACTAGTGCTAATCAAATTGGAAAAAAAAATTATTCCACCCTAATAGGTAACATATATCTACTAGAGGCAGCGTTGACTAGAAAATCCAGTCTAGTATCTTTGTCTTTCCCGATCCTGACTGGGTTTTCTTATGGGACCACCGCTTAGCTTTGGTAGTACTTTTTAATTTGGCAGCTACACATTTTTAAGTTAAATTAAGATTTGGTTAGTAGGTTTTTAAAAAGTATGCGTATTTTATTTAATTTTTATTTTTTATTTGCCCGAATATTAAGAATTACAATAGGTTGTTTTGGTATTAATCTTTCAGTAAATATTATTTGTTTTTATTTTTAATACACTGATAAAGTTGACTATTTTAAATAAAACATTTATTAAACAAAATACCTATTTTAAAACAATCTTAACATTTCTAGACATTAAATTTATTCGCCAAGAATTGAGAATATAAAACGTTTCTTATTTATTTACCATGAAGACAAAATAATAAGGGGAGACATGCATGGATACGACATTTGACAAGAACGCAGCAATTTTAAATAAATTCTACAATTTAAGATTCTTTTAAAAGGCAACATTCGCTTTGTGTCTCTTTATTTTTTGAAATTTAAAATTAAAAATATATCAAATAAATTATTTACACGTAGACAGTTATTGCTGTTGAAGGATTCGTTAGCTGATAGTATACAGGGTGACCGCAGAGGTATTTGAGAAACTTCGGATATAAATTCAACAATGAAAATTAGGAAAAAAAACTTTACATGAACATATGTCCTAAACGTCTTAGTTTTTGAACTACAGGGTGTAAGAATTATAAAAAAATATTTATTTTTTAATAACTTTAATAACAATATAGATATTTTTAAAACATTTGACGAAAGCCTTTATGCACAATAAGACATTTTTGGCATACAAAAAAATAATTAATTTTTACCAGTGCCGTCCATGCGAGGTTTAAGATTAATATTTTTAATATAAAGTTGGTACGCCACTGATTTTTTTAAATAAAAATAATTATTAAAATACCCATTATGTTTGGAACAAATTGGATCTCCTGATTTTTTTATTATTATTGAAGTAGTCCATACTTGCAATGGTTTTTATAAGATTCTCGTTTTTCGTGTAAATAAATAAAAAAAATGTTTGGCATGGTTATTTCGTATCGAAAATATCAGATTCTACACCTAAAAGTCACCTTTGCTATTTATTCTTTAAATAGAAAGGGGTTTGACCATGCCGAGAAATAGTTTTAAATTGGTTTGGCGAGAACCGTACATCAAACAAAAAAAAGACAAGAGATCAAATGTGTGTCAAACTATATGGGAAATTTTTTTTTAATTTTGAGAAAAATGCAGTGGCATACCATTATTTTTTTAAAAACATATTTACCTTAAACCCCTCATGAACGACACTGGTAAAAGATTTGTTTTCCTTGTATGCCAAAAAAATGACTCTTGGTGCTTAGGAGGCGTCCCTCAAATTTTTTAAAAATATTTAAATTGGTATAAAAGTTATTTTAAAAAAATAATAATCAATGATAAGGAGGTTAATATTTTAAATTAGTTTGTATTTAACAATAGCCCAATTGATCAAGCATAGAGTTTAGTACTTCGTTTTGTAATAATTTATGCCATCAACAGTCATTTGGGACCATTTTTTAATGTTAATTAATGTCACAGAATATTTAGTAATTTTTTTCATTAAAACGATAAAGCAGGTTAACATTATAGTGAGGATTCCACGATGCTAAATGTGGATTTACCTGCGCCTCATAAAGACCTACTGGGTTGCAAAGTTTAGATGATAGAGAAAAAAAAGTTATATAATGTACACCTTTCCATTGGTGGGGAAGCGGCTATAGATTTTTAAATATGTTTCGTTATCTTTAAATTGTTCCCATCAAAATAAAGAAAATACGTAGAAATCTAACCCACTTTTAGATTTCTTACATATTTAGATTTTGTACAAAACACGGCAACTATTTAAATCTTCATTCTTTTACGGCAAAGCCGACAGCCAAGCATAATTTTAGTATTGAACTTTGCTTACCTTTTTTACATTATGTTTTTAGTGGGATTACAATATACCGATAAGTTCAGATTTTAGAAGAGAGGAACGTTCTTTAGCTTCTAACTGTATAATTTTAAATTATACAAAATGAAAAAAACTTTTCGAGTATGTTGTGCAGTGTTTAGATAAAAATAAATAAATTTTCACGTTTTACTTAATTTACTTGAAACATAAAAATACTTTTTATATAATTTATTTGCTTGGAAAGCCATTTTCCCGCCTTAGTAAATTTAATCCTAACGTTTTTTTTTTTTATTTATTTAAAGAAGAGTAAAACACCAAAAAATAAGATACTGGATTTAAAGAATAAGGTTATTTTTGTACAACTAAAGTAATCGTTTAAAATGCCTAAAGTTAACTTTTTATGATTTTCGTTTAGATTAAAATTTTTTTAAGTTAAAATCTTAGAATTCTTATTAAAAACTTTGTCTAGACTTTAAAAAGTGTCAATTTTTAAATAAGCTTGTGGCTTGCTTTTATATTTTTAAAACAAAAATCATAAAGTTTGAAATGTTGTTGCGTAGTTGTTTAGAAACTTTATTTATGAACAAATACAAAAATTAAAACAAAAATATAGCTCGAAAAATGTGTCTTGTGTATTTTTTTAATGTTAATTTAAATTTAAGGATGGCTACCGAAACCTACTTTTGGTATTTTTTATAGGCATTAAAGTCTTAAATATCAGGTATTACAATCCTGGACAAATAAAACTGGGCAAACTTTTAAATAAATTCAATCTAAAATACCTTTTTGGTTTTTTGACAACTAGTTATACAAAAGAAATCCAAATGTTGTTCCAAATTTTTAAATACTTTGTCGAATAATTTAACGTCACAATTTTTTGCCAGTGTGTTGAATTTTAAAGCCCTATCTTTTCTTAACATTTTCTTTTTTATTTATTATAGTAACTTCATTATAAAAGGAAACTCCAACTTTTAAATTAGACAATAAAATTTGTATTTAAACAAAATATTCTTTTGGCTTTTCTCCAGAATAAAATTTAAAAGTTTATTTAACATTTAAAGAAAATCAAAACTTTTATACATTATAAAGGATTATTCTGCTCTTACACAATATAATAAAAGTTATTATTACTTTAAAAGATATATAATAATAAAATATTTAATATAAAATTACCTAAAATTTAGGTTTCAATCCATAAACAAAGGAATGAAATCTTAACAAGACGACAGACGAGAACTGAGCTAATGGTAGCGTCTCAAAAATGTGGTAAATAGTTTACCAAAAATAATAAAATAAATTCAACCTAGTGCTAATGAACCTTTGTTTATAGATTGAAACCTTTGAACTGTTAGTAATTTAATATTAAATATTTTACTATTTTATATCTTTTAAAGTAATAATAACTTTTATTAAATTGTGTAAGAGCAGAATAGTTCTTAATAATGTATAAAAGTTTTAATTTTCTTTAAATGTTTAATAAACTTTTAAATTTTATTCTGGAGAAAAGCCAAATAATATTTTGTTTAAATTTAATCTCCCAAAAACAAATAAGGCATAATAATAAAAAATTTGTATCGGGTGTCCAGTTATAATTTTACATCTCTTAAAATATTTATTTCTAATAATAAAAAAATTGGTCTGTTAAGTTGGTTTTGTAGTTTTCAAATCGGTTAATAGTCTTACAAAACATATAGGGTACGACAAAAAGTAAAATAAAAAAAATCGTATATTATATATTACCAGTAAAAAGATCTTTTAAAGATCTTTAAGAAAATGCTACATTTGTCATAGTTATCTTTATTAGTTTCAAAAATATGACCATCCGAATCTTACGTTTTCCCAATATGTTTGCATTAAAGCGTATTTTTCGACAATCATAATTCAATTGCATTGTATTCTTAAAAAAACAATCTTTTAGAATAAAGATACTCATATAAATAAAAAGGAAATGTAAGGAAAAAATGAGGCTTCAAAATTCAATGCACTGGTTTTGTTTTGTTAAATTATTCCACAGGTTGGGCAAAATGCAACACTGGCTCTCCTCTATATAACACCTTATTATAACACACTTTTTGCAATTTCCATATTAAACAATTATCTTGATGGGAGGAGCTAAACCTGGAACAAAAATCAATCAAACAAAAAAAAACAAAAAGATATTTAAGAATAAGTTTTAACAAAATTTTGTTTGTCCGGTATTTTTTTTCAGAAGTGTATGTTGCTTTATGGCGTTTTATTATAAGAAGTAAAATTTAGCACTTAGCGTTTGTTTTAAGCTCTAAGAGGTTAAATAAATAAAAACTCGAAAAACAATAAGTCATTTTTATAAAAGAAAAGTCCTGTTGTACGTAAAGTAATCTTATAGAGTAAATGGTTTTTAACACACTTTTTGCAATTTCCATATTAAACAATTATCTTGATGGGAGGAGCTAAACCTGGAACAAAAAATCAATCAAACAAAAAAACAAAAAAGATATTTAAGAATAAGTTTTAACAAAATTTTGTTTGTCCGGTATTTTTTTCAGAAGTGTATGTTGCTTTATGGCGTTTTATTATAAGAAGTAAAATTTAGCACTTATCGTTTGTTTTAAGCCTCAAGACGTTAAATAAATAAAAACTCGAAATACAATAAGTCGATTTTTAAAAGAAAATGCCTGTTGTACGTAATCTTATAGAGTAAATGGTTTTTGTAGATCATGATTTGGAATAAAATTTACCAAATTTAAATCTTAATATTCTATTCAGAAACATCGTCTAGACATTAAAAATTAAAAAATCCCAATATTTAAAGGTTTAATCCCGTATCTGTGGCTAATTAGTTTTTTTCACATTTTTGTTTATCGTACAAATCTTAACGTTTTATACCGAGTGCCCTGGTATTTTCTAGTGAAGTGTTACATATTTTGGTCGTGTGTATGGTTTTATACATTTGGTATTGATCAGATTTGTTGTGTTTTTAATATTAAAATAATTTTAAATAAAAAGTTATATGTATTTCAAATTATCTATTATATATTGTACCATGTTGTTACTTATTGAGTAAAAGAAAATACATTTTAAGATTTTTTTGAGAGGCTACATATTTAGTGCTCATAATTACCAACGTAGAAAAGTTTAAGATTTATTTTTCACAAAAAAAAATTAAAGCAATAATCATGATAAGGAGGTTAATATTTTAAATTAGTTTGTATTTAACAATAGCCGAATTGATCAAGCATAAAGTTTAGTACTTCGTTTTGTAATAATTTATGCTATCAATAGTCATTTGGGGCCATTTTTTAATGTTAATTAAAGTCACAGAATATTTAGTAATATTTTTTTCTCATTAAAACGATAAAGCAAGTTAACATTATAGTGGGGATCCCACGATGCTAAATGTGGATTTACCTGCGCGTCATAAAGACCTACTGGGTTGCAAAGTTTAGATGATAAGAAAAAAAAGTTATATAATGTATACCATTCCATTGGTGGGGAAGCGGCTATAGATTTTTAAATATGTTTCGTTATCTTTAAATTGTTCCCATCAAAATAAAGAAAATACGTACGCTCAGAAGAGAAATCTAACCCACTTTTAGATTCCTTACATATTTAGATTTTGTGCACAAAACACGGCAACTATTTAAATCTTCATTCTTTTTACGGCAAAGCCGACAGCCAAGCATAATTTTAGTATTGAACTTTGCTTACCTTTTTTACATTATGTTTTTAGTGGGATTACAATATACCGATGAGATCAGATTTTAGAAGAGAGGAAACGTTCTTTAGCTTCTAACTGTATAATTTTAAATTATACAAAATGAAAAAAAACTTTTCGAGTATGTTGTGCAGTGTTTAGATAAAAATAAATACATTTTTACGTTTTACTTAATTTACTTGAAACATAAAAATACTTTTTGTATAATTTATTTGCTTGGAAAGCCAATTTCCCGCCTTGGTAAATTTAAGCGTAACGTTCTTTTTTTTTATTTAAAGAAGAGTAAAATACCAAAAAATAAGATACTGGATTTAAAGAATAAGGTTATTTTTGTACAACTAAAGTACTCGTTTAAAATGCCTAAAGTTAACTTTTTATGATTTTCGTTTAGATTTAATTTTTTCAAGTTAAAATCTTAAAATTCTTGTTAAAAACTTTGTCTAGACTTTAAAAAAGTGTCAATTTTTTTTTAATAAGCTTGTGGCTTGCTTTTATATTTTTAAAACAAAAATCATAAAGTTTAAAATTCTGTTGCGTACTTGTTTAAAAACTTTATTTATAAACAAATACAAAAATTTTAAAACATAGATTGAAAAATGTGTCTTGTGTATTTTTTTAATGTTAATTTAAATTTAGGAATGGCTACCGAATCCTAATTTTGGTATTTTTATAGGCTTTAAAGTCTTGAATATCAGATATTACAATACTCCACAAATAAAACCGGGCAAATTTTGATTAATTTCAATCTAAAATACCTTTTTGGTTTTTGACGGTTTTGGTTCAGTTGTAGCTCCTTTCATAAAGATTATTTTTTAAATGGAGATATCAAAAAGTTTTTAAAAATTAGTAGTTATACAGAAGAAAGCCAAATGTTGTTCCAAATTTTTAAATACGTTGTCTAATAATTTAACGTCACAATTTTTTGCCAGTGTGTTGAATTTTTTCTCCAGAATAAAATTTAAAAGTTTATTTAACATTTAAAGAAAATTAAATTTTTTATATATTATGAAGAATTATTCTGCTCTTACACAATGTAATAAAAGTTATTATTACTTTAAAAGAAATAAAATAATGAAATATTTAATATTAAGTTACTTACAATACATAGGTATCAATCTATAAACAAAGGTTCATTATCACTCGGTTGAAATTATTTTAATGCAATAAAATAAAATTTTAACAAGACGCCAGACGAGAACTGGGCCAATGGTTGCATCTCAAAAATGTGGTAAAATAGTTTACCAAAAATGTGGTAATAATAATTGCATTAAAATAATTTTAACCGAGTGCTAATGAAGCTTTGTTTATAGATTGAAATCTTTGAATTGTAAGTAATTTAATATTAAATATTTTAGTATTTTATATTTTTTAAAGTTATAATAACTTTTATTATATTGTGTAAGAGCAGAATAGTTCTTCATAATGTATAAAAGTTTTAATTTTCTTTAAAATGTTAAGTAAATTTTTAATTTTATTCTGAGAAAAGCCAAATAATATTTTGTTTAAATTTAATCTCCCAAAAACAAATAAGGCATAATAATACAATTTTTGTATCGGGTGTCAAGTTATAATTTTACATCTCTTAAAATATTTATTTCTAATGATAAAAAAAATATTGGTTTGTTAAGTTGGTTTTGTAGTTTCCAAATTGGTTATTAGTCTCACAAAACATAGGGTACGACAAAAAGTAAAATAATAAAAAAACGTATATTATATATTACCAGTAAAAAGATCTTTTAAAGATCTTTAAGAAAATGCTACATTTGTCATAGTTATCTTTATTAGTTTCA
This sequence comes from Listronotus bonariensis, assembly GCA_014170235.1. NCBI lineage: Eukaryota > Metazoa > Arthropoda > Insecta > Coleoptera > Curculionidae > Listronotus > Listronotus bonariensis. The sequence goes on from JACEGR010005435.1 coordinate 68,617, forward strand.
AAAATATGACCATCCGAATCTTACGTTTTCCCAATATGTTTACATTAAAGCGTATTTTTCGACAATCATAATTCAATTGCATTGTATTCTTTAAAAAAACAATCTTTTAGAATAAAGATACTCATATAAATAAAAGGAAATGTAAGGAAAAAATGAGGCTTTAAAATTCAATGCACTGGTTTTGTTTTGTTAAATTATTCCATAGGTTGGGCAAAATACAACACTGGCTCTCCTCTATATAACACCTTATTATAACATACTTTTTGCAATTTCCATATTAAACAATTATCTTGATGGGAGGAGCTAAACCTGGAACAAAAAATCAATCAAACAAAAAAAACAAAAAAGATATTTAAGAATAAGTTTTAACAAAATTTTGTTTGTCCGGTTTTTTTTTCAGAAGTGTATGTTGCTTTATGGCGTTTTATTATAAGAAGTAAAATTTAGCACTTAGCTTTTGTTTTAAGTCCTAAGACGTAAAATAAATAAAAACTCGAAATACAATAAGTCGATTTTTAAAAGAAAAGGCCTGTTGTACGTAATCTTATAGAGTAAATGGTTTTTTGTAGATCATGATTTGGAATAAAATTTACCAAATTTAAATCTTAATATTCTATTCAGAAACATCGTCTAGACTTTAAAAAATCCCAATATTTGAAGGTTTAATCACGTATCTGTGGCTAATTAGTTTTTTTACATTTTTTGTTTATCGTAAAAATCTTAACGTTTTATACCGAGTGCCCTGGTATTTTCTAGAGAAGTATTACATAATTTGGATATTTTGGTCGTGATGTATGGTTGGATAGGATGCATATTTCTGATGGTTTAGATTTTCATCCGGTTTCACCTAAAATGCTCTCAAAATTCTTATTTAAAATAGACACACAGTTTATATTTTTCTTAAAATCAGTTCAACAGACAATTCTAAGAAAATTCATTTACCACATGGTAAACCTATCTTAATTGCATTCTGAGAAAGTTGCGTTTAAAAATGTCATGTTAAGGGTAATTTTTATCGATTGGTTAATAACCAAATGATGGTAGAAAAGGGCTGATGCGATTTTGTACACATATTATATGAATTTGACATCCTAATATCGTTTAAATACAATATCCGGTTTTACCGGAAGTGCCACAGAAATTAACTTTAGGCAGTAAAAAACCTCAATAATTTAAATGGAATTCACTACCTTAAGCCTAAAATTAAAACCTAACACTTATTTCTTAATCTCTTTAATTAATAATAATGTTAATTAATTTTTAAACCTAATAGTTTTCAAGTTACTAATAGTGAAATGTTAAAAAAATAATTTTTATGACAGCCTATACTTTTGACACTAAAAATTGATAATGAATACCTAGGAAGTAACTCCGGTTACTGTAGTTTTAAACCAATGTAGGAGCTTTTCTTTTCCCCATACATCCAAATAAAAGAGTTTTTGTGGACTGTATTATGGTTTAATTAACTCATTTAGACTTTACACTATTTACAAGTGTTTTAGAATTACTAAAACCATCCTGCTACGTTTACCAGCACAGTTCAGTGTCGATGTTCCTTGACACTTTTTTACATCACTTTACTTATTACCTATTACGAATTAAGGTATTTGTCACTGAATTAGAATTTTCAGATCACTGAGAAAAAGTATTTATAAGAGAAACACTAAGTTAGAATTATTTTTGAATAAGAGAGATAACTAACTTGAATGTAGAATTTGTAAGTATTTGAATAAGGAAAGTTTTATTTTCCTGAGAGAGAATTGCAATTATTTGCGAGAGAATAAGAATGTTTGAAAGCGACTATGCGCGAGAGATGAGTCGTCCGAAAATTGACGAGAGCGACTTTTCGCGAGAGATGCGTAGTCGATGAAACTTGCAGTGCGACTGACTTACTCTTTTGGGGGAACCGAATGAGTCCGCCCTCTATGCGCAAGACCGAAAGCATGTGATATGCCCGCCAATAGAGACTGCGCCCTTCATCGGGCTGTGAGACACCTTCTTACGCGCCATTGGCGCGGCGCATCAGCCATATTTAGGTAGGAGTGATCATTTTTACTTGGATATCGGAAAAGTACAAAGAGAATTCTGAGAACTTTGATGTTTTTACAAGCGGCGTTTTACAAAGAAAACCGATAAAGATTAAATCTAAAAATAGAACAGAATTGTGTTCGGGGAAAATAAATTATTGGGTTAATTTCTTTGAAAGAAATTATGCTCGTTCCCGAACAACCAATAAAATACATTTTTATTGTGGTAACTAGGGTAACTGACTTTTAAACCAATGAAATAATTTTTTTGTCTAGGTGTTTTTCTTAAATTATAGTAAATAAAATACAGCATTTAACTAATAATATTTTAAAAACTATTAGGTTAGGATATAGGATATATTTAACAAAAAAAAATAGGAAATAAGTATTAAACCTAAATTTAAGGTTTGAGGTAGTAGTTTCAATTTAAATTATTAAAGTTCTTTATTGCCGTCAATTATGTGGCACTTTCCGGTAAAACCAAAAATTGTATTATTACGGTGATATGATATAAGATTTATTATGTGTCAGAAGTTGCATTAGCCCTTTTCTTCCATTATTTGTTTTTTAAAAAATTGATAAAAACGGCGATTAACATGGCACATCGAAAGCCATTTTCTTAAAAACTAATTAAGATAGGTATAACATGTGGTTCATGTATTTTCTTGGAATTGCGTATAGAATTAATTTTTAGAAAAATATATAGGGTGTTACATTTAAAATAGCAATTCATTAATGATCCTTTACTTACAGAAAGGCTTTCCTCTCTTGCCCATCGCGGGGCTGTGGGGATTTATCGCTTTTTATAAGTACTTCCATGGCTTTTGCTCTAAAGAATTGTCCAGTATAATTCCCCCACTCACGGTTCCCGGCAGGAAACCCGTGGTCCCACCGTATGCATTCTTATACGGTCCAACTGGACAGGCTTCGAACTTCCCACTACTTTTATCCCTAGAGTTTTAAGAATGTAAAACCTGCTTCCCATGGAGGTCATTTCTTCCCCCCAAATCTTCAAGTATTTAAGTCCCGTGTCAACAAACTCACTCTTACCTCGCTTAAGACACCCACGGTACGTTAGTATTTAAGCTTTAAGCATTCGTGGATTGTCCAAAGATAGAAAAAAATGGGTTTCTGGCAATATTACCAAAAAAGTTTTTAAAAAAGGAATCTAGCCTTATTGAAATTGTTCTTTTGTAAACGGAGTGTAGCTTTGTTGCCCTTTTTGTTTTTTTGTATCTTTGTATGTAGCAAATTTATATTGTCAAATAATACTTCTAACTGGCATGTATTATAGTATACAATTCCATTATTTTTAAAAATATCCATAACTTATATTACATTTTTTAAAGTGAAAAAATTGACTTCTAAGATGGTAAAAAATATACATGGTATTTGTTTAAAAAGCTGCCCTATATCGAAAAATCGGCCATTTTGTTTTTGTGTAAACGAAATCTCGCAACCAAATTGTAAGGAGATAATAAAGAACTTTTAAAAAATCTAAGGCTTGCTGCAAAAATCGAATTTTAATAAATATTTTTTTGCTTTTGACATTAGCCATGCAGCTAGCTATAAGTATTAGTATTATTAATTATAACTAAATAAATAACTAACTAAATAAATTTTTACACCATGTAGGGCAAAAACAAATTAGTACTCATTTTAATACCTTTATTTGTTCTTAAGTTATTTGCGATTAAAATGGATCAAAATGTAGTCGTACACGTTGTGCCTAGAATAAATAAATATGCACCACATCAATATTTGTACACCTTTTTATATTAAAAAAAAATAAATTATACATCAATTTTTTAATCGTTACTTTGTTACTTAAACACAATTTATATTTTTTAGTTTACCCAATAAATGACTTTAAATACCGTCAAGCTATTTTTAAAATGCACAGTTAACAAAATACAAAGCAATTAAAGTACAGAATTCTCTTTTAAGCTATGTGAGTTAGAGTAAACTAAAATTGAAAACTCGAATACGAAATAAAACGGTTTTTCTTTTCTACTTCAGTTGATTTAAATGAAAATAACTGTACTATGTTATGCGACAATATAGGGTGATTTTAGGGTACGTAATGATTTTTGTGTGGTGTTACATATTTTAAAAAATGCTTCTGGTAGTACATTAAGTATCGTATAACGATATACCGGATGTCAATAAATCTAATGAAATCAAACTATATCTCCAAGAGCATTTGATATAAAAATAATAATTTTAAAGTCGTCTAGCTATCTATGACACAACCTGCGTTTTCATTTTTTCAGTAAAATATACCAGGCAGGTTTAAGTATGCGGTTATATTTGAATGAAAAAAATTAACAAGCAGGTTATGTCATAGATATCTAGACGACTTAGAAATAATGATTTGGCCAATTTTTGACGTATTTCTTACCTGTCAAGTGTTTTCACAAAAGAAAAAGCAGTAAATGGATGTTTTCACGATAATTATGTAAGGTAACGTAATAAACATAAATTTATTAAGTAAAAAATATTTTGCTTATAATTTATAACCCCAAAGCTGCTTATTTTCGGAAATATTTTTATGATTGGTTAACGCATGGTTACGGTTAAATAACCCTAGGGTTATATAACCTACATGTTAGCATCATACCACTGAATGAGTGTTCGTATATTTTTTACTTTCCGGCCACTTCTGATTTAACCAAAAATGGCTATAATTTAATTAAATGCCCTGTAATATAACATACAACGGAAGTTTTCA